>BQNB010041565.1:5000-14158 GCA_026074375.1 Tanacetum coccineum
GGTAGATGATATAGGTCTTCAATCGATGCAGCTCGTTGTAGTGTCTGCATTCATCTTTACTTTTTGAAGTCTTTGAGGACAATGCCTAGCTCAAAATACTTTGTGCAACTCTAAAATCTGAAGTAGATTCCTCATTCTTCTTTTTTACCCGTAAGAAGTACACAAAATCTAGGTTTTCTTTAGGTCTGTCCTTTTTCTAGTTGTCTCTCTTTAGTTACTTAAAAGATTTTATTAGTGTGCTTAGTTGTCTTCGATTAATATATGCCACACCCCATCTAAGGCGGAAACATGAGGCGTCACGGAGGGATTGATCTTCATAACACACGATGACAATATAGAGAAAACTAAAATGCATACCAATAAAAAGTGCTACGACGTCCTCCGAACACAAGTGGGTACTTGTGCCGTGACTAGTCGAATCACAACACATAGTCAAATGTATTACAAAACAACTCCCAAACTCGAAGTAACACATGACTAAAGAGTTCAAATTACATAACCATAAATGAAACTACTAAATGCAATCTTTCAAAGAAATGATCCACAAGGGGATACTCTTAGGTCTGCCAAAGGCCTCCTAGCTTGACATCACTGAGCATTCTCTTCACCTGAAAATGATACTCAAGAAGGTCAACATAAAGTTGGTGAGCTCGTAGGTTTAAAGTATAAACCCAACTTTTATGCCATAATTTAAGTGGACAATAGCGCAATATAATAGCGGAGTACAAGCACTATAAATAGCATATCAATAGCAATCACAACAGTAATATCATAACACATAGAATTAAGATAGCAATCCAATAGTGGCCCAAGAGCTCATAGTCCTCCGAACCTATCGCCTACCAGCTGGAGCTACACAGTCGGCTAAGTAGTTGTAAGTAGTAATCCCAATAGCATGCATGAACATATACAACAGCATTCACATACGCAATTATAGGCACATAACATTGTCTAAAAGCGTATGAATAGTTTAGCACAGAAGTAAAACAGTTTGAAAAGATTTGAGTATCATTTTCCCCCAAGGAAAATAGTTTAAAAGTGGGGCTACGAGAACTCACCTTAAACAAAGATGAATAGTAGCTGACAAAAGATGATCAAACAACAATGTGCAACGGCGCCTAGTCACGACCTAGTAATTTATGCCCGACTCAGAGATATATTTGAAATGTGCATTTAAAGTTGATGCATATGAGTTTTAAAAAGTGTCTTGTATCATTGTCTTTAGTATTATTGATTGTGTGATGGTTGGCAAATTAGACTCGAATAAAATACATCGAAGTATATATATATTAGAATTGTGTATTTATACTATTTAAAGAAAATAGCTAAGTAAAGCAAATAAAAGTAAATAAATAGACGATAAGAAATCAAAATATGTTCCGGCAATTTACTCAGTAATCCCAAGTTATCTAGATTAGGTGTATAAATTATAAGTATTTACACGTTTTAAATATACGAAATGAAAATTAGGAGTTTTATTATTTATAAAATTATAAAATATATTTTTCGTCTTTTAGTCGATTATTAAAATAATAATATTTTATTATTTCGTCTTTTTGTCGGATTTTTTTAAGAAAGTAGGTTGTTGTAAAGATATTTCTAAGTATAATATTTTTATAAAATTTTGGCATGACCCGTTTGTTTATAAACGCTTTCCAAGGTCTTAAACCTTATTTCCAAACATTTTTCTTCAAATAATCAATTTCTGACAAAATGCCAAAACATACGTTTACGCTACGTGTTATCAAAACACATTTTCCAAACAACCATTTTAACTATCTTAAACTTATATAAGTGTAAATCGATCAAAAAACCCGTTTTAAACGTTTAAGTTTACTAGTGTTTCAATTATTGGGCCATAAGGCTCAATGTTAGTCCAAAAACCTTAGCTTTAGTTTTTGTGCCATAATAGGCCCGATATCAAATTTACTAGTTAGCCCAATAACAAAAAGTCCAATAATATCAATAAGTAAAAAAATAACAAAGTAAAATAAGCAAAAATAGTAAGTCAACAAAATAAGCCGTGTAGTCAAATAAGCCATAAGTCGTGAGCTTAATGGGCTCATTTTGGGTTAGCCGGCCCAATGATCACAATTAGCTATCCAGCCTCTTAAACCGATACTTTTCGACTAAAATAAGCACTATCAATAAGTTGAAAAATAAACCGAACGAAGGATCCCAAAAATAAGCTGAAGCTTATTGGGCCTTAGTTAGGCCGTTGGCATGCATAAGCCCAAACAAACACTTTCAAAAATGCATTAAGCCCAAAATAGAATAAATAAGCTATATAATAAGCAAATAAGCATTTTTAGTATCAAAATAAGCTAGAACATAAGCCACACAAATAAGCCGAGACCACAAGGGTCTAAATAAGCCGCGACTTATTTATCCCTTGTTGGGTCGAAAGTCATATAAGCCCAAATAAGTTTTAACGAGCTTAAAAATAAGCCGTTAAACTACAAGCTTTTATAGTCTTAAAAATAAGCCATGAAATAAGCTATAAAAATAGGACAAAAGTTTTAAAGGACCAAGACTTCATTTTCTTTTGTTTCCTTTTATTGCCAAGACCAAAGTAAACCATAATAAGCATTCGAAAGCTTATTAATAAGCCGAATAAGCTATAAGCTTTTATGAAAAAAATATTATTTCACCAACACAACCATAATATTACAATGATACTTTCCTTGTTTTCCTTTTTCATTTATTTCGAACCAAACACACCCCTTTAAAACATTTTACAATTTTTTAGCTTTTGATTTACAAAAAAATAAGTGTACAACTACTGTTTATGCATCATAATATTAACAAAAGTACAAGTATTTTGAAGAAATAGTTACTTATAAAAGAGGATTTTAGGAGGAGATTAAAGCTTAACCAAACAACCCAAACGTTGTTTATATACCTAAACGATCACTAGAAACAAACCCGGATGTATCTAAGCTTCCATATTCTTGAACCAAGATGAAAAAATATATTGTTTTTGTGTGTGTGGGTGCTCAGAGAGAAAGAGAGAGTTTTTCTTGTTGTGTGTTTTTGATGTTTGTTGTATGTGTTCTTGAAATGAGGATATGCCAAATATTGTACAAAACATGGACACTAAAAATGTGTCATCTTGTCTACCATGGGGGCCGGTCAAGACTAGGATCCTAGGAGGGTATCCTATCTTGATTTTTGTCTCTTGTCGGGTTTGTGTAACGTGCTTAGTTTGTTAGTAAACGTAACCCGGTGGTTTAAACTTTTAAGTAGTGTTAAAATTAAGTTTAGGAAATCTTAAAATCTATCAAAAGAAATATATTTACAGTTAAAATGTTTTAATTTAGTATATACAGAAATTTGTCGTGCCAGGACGCGTTGTTTGACATTTTAAGTTGTTTGCGGGATAGATCTCCTGGTAAGTTATCATATATAGATGTAAACATTCAAAAAGAAATAATTCAAGAAGTAAATGAACCATTAACTAAATAAATTATAGATTCACTACCGTTAACACGGTAACTGTTCTAACAGAAACAACAAAAGTCAATTAAACAGAGAATTAACTAGAACATCATAGGTCTGAAAAATTGGCAAAGGTTACAGTCTACCCCCCTTAAAAAGAATTTCGTCTCGAAATTCAACTAGTGCTAGAGCTAAAGAGATGTGGGTACATGAGTTTCATTTGATCCTCACGTTAAATTCAAGACCTCGTTTCGAATTCCATCGAACCTTGACGATAGGAATTCTACTCCGCTTCAACTTCATGATTTCACGCTCTAGGATTTCTACAGGCTCTTCTACTTGAATTTCCTCTAAAGGTACATGTTAGTGCAAATATTACGATACTTAATCTATACAATCTCGTTTGTTTTGTTGATGACAAACATGTAACTTGTAATACATAACGTAAAATGTACAAGTTCCTCGTAATCGTATTTTGTCTCAACATACATCTACATCTCTCCGCGTCTCGATTCCTCGTATGTTACAACACAGGTTCGTACATGTTTGTTATGTTGCATTATGATCAAACCACATTTCACATTTTGCATTCACAAGTATTTTTATACAAATGCGTCTCTTTTATTTTTACACTAAAGTTTACATCTAAATATATATTTTATTTAAACAAGTAAAGTTTATTTTGTCAATAACTCAACTAGACTTTTTATTTTTACATGTACAAGTTTACTTTCACTTTTAGGTAAAAATAAAAGTAAAAATAAAATATTTTCTGAATGGAACTGGCAAAGGGAACCTGCGAAACCGGCAAACAGTAAATTCTTGCCTATTGATATGTATGAAAACACATATCCGTTTTATATCAAAAATAGCCCTAAAAAGATAAAATTGTGCTTAAAATGCTTGTATATTGCTTGTTTTGTCTTTGTGATTGTGTAGGTACGGATATAGCAAAAATCACAAGAAAACGGTCAAAACCGGACAAACACGGACACGGGAAAGGATAGAGAATACAAGAGCCGGGAGAATGCTATCAAAGGTCAACAAAAGTCAACACACAAAAAGACAAAACCCAAAATTCCCAAATTAGTCCCTCAAAGAAAACCAAATTGCAAAAATAGTCCCTAAACCTTAACGGTGTTAACTCTTTAATTTATAAAGAGCTAACACCCGTTAACCTTTTTTACAAAACCAAGCCTAAGCCCAACACCCAAATACCCGGCCCAAAACCCTTTATAAGCCCAAACTCAAACCTCGAGTAAAAAGAAAAAAGTCAAACACCCTTTTATAAAAGAAAATTACTAGCGAAAATCTGTTGTTACTATTCACCTGTCTTCAACCTTTTACCCAACGTCACAATCATAGGGTAAAATTCAATTGACAACATGGCAAGCTAATTCAAGTGGCTAAGTACAACATGGCAGGGATAAACGTCACATAAGCCCTCTCATTGGCTAATACCCACAAGAAATGACACGGAGGCAAAGGAGAAAACACACCAAAATGATGGGATCTGCACTAAAACGTATAGAAAAGAAGCACAAAGGCCTCTAACATACGGATTGCCACGTTGGCAATCCATGTGATCAAAATCTAATCCAACGATGGAGAGAGAGCATCCAATGATGAGAGATGATTCAAGGGCTAGGATTGATGGGAGCGTGTAACAAACTTTGGGTCTGGCCCTCTAATCACACGACCACACTACAGCCATGCACTCACTCACACTCACCCACACCTTTTCGTTTTAATTTTCCTAGCTTTTAAATTTTTTAATGTATCTTAGTTAAATTGTAATTTTCATTTTCAAAAGCTTAAGTTGTTTAACTAGATCATCTTATTGTAATTTTCACTTTCAAAAGTTGTATTCAATTTTCCTTATTAATAAAATCAAGTGTTTACTCTTTATAATCTGTTATAAGCTCTTTTATCTTAAAATATCATGTTTACTATTCCAAAAGCTTCTCACAAGATCTCTTAAGCTCTCTGAGTCTATAAGCTTAAATTGAGCTCAAGTTAATCATTTAATCTACTTAAACCTTAAAATCAGACTTAAATACCTTTGCTTATGGATTATGGACTTATGGATGATAAGCTTAACTTGGAAGAGCTTATTGGACTTTTACTAGCTTGTCTTCTAGACAAGCTAGAGCTGTAGACAAGCTCTTTGAGCAATTTGAGCCTTGTTTAGAGCAAAGGCAGCTTGTAAGTTTCCTATTTCTATTACTGTCTTAATTTTCTAGCTTATAGTTGCTTATTTACTAGCTTATTTGTGCTTTATCTGTCTTATTATGCTTATTGCTGTAGTTTAATGCTCTAAATGTTTATTAGATAGTTTAAATCTTAGAGTTGCTTAATCTGTCATAAAATCTCTAAAAACCAAAAATAAGTAGAATAGATAGTAGCTTTTAGTTATCTGGCTTATTTGATTAATGTTATTTGTTCATTTTAGTTGTCATAAGCTGCTTATTATCTGGTATTGAAGTTTTGATCATCATATCTTAATTTCATAAGCTTCTATGGTTTTATCAATTGTTAAAGGGGTGTTTGGCATAGCAGTTTTAACTTCAAGTTAAAACTGCAGTTGGCCATTTGGTCTTTTGTTTTTGGTTCAATCTCTCATATAAGTTTGTCTAAGCTAGTTTTATAAGCTAGGATTAAAGTTAGTAAGTATTTTCACTAGTTAGTTTTTCATAAGTCCAAATCTGTCAATTTCTATTTGCATTATAAGCCTTGTTCTGTCCTAGCTTTTACATTTACTTAATTTGCATTTAGACTTGTGTTTTAAGAGTGTTAGAATTAATGTTTTTGGTCTGCAATAGAAGGTTTTAAAGTTTTGGTCATTTTTGTGCAAGTTACATCAGATAGGGAAAGCAGCTTAAGTTCCTTTTTCTAGCTTAAATTTCAGTTAGTAATTCTATTTTTTAGGATTTTAAACTTAGTAATCAAGTAGATTAGAGGTGATAGTTTATCTGTTTAGAATTAGTTTTCATTAAAAAGCTCTTTTAGACTATTGATTTTAAGCTCAAAGTAGCCCTCAGGGACTGTTTGGTTTTAAAGTTTTCATTAAGTGTTTGCTTTATTTTCCAGCTTATGGCTTATTATTTTGTGCTTAATTCTTTTCAAATTAGCTTAATAGGTTAGGGTTAGCATTAAAGTAGCTTTTTGATCTTATTTTTGCTTATTTCAGCTTTTTGAGTCCTTAAGTTTTGAAAAGAACCAAAAAGATAAAGTTAAGTGTTTCTGTCAAGTTATAAGCTGTTTAACAGCTTAATTAGGGCTTTTCATAAAAAGTTTCTTTTATTAAAAATGCTTTTTTTCAGTTGTTCTAAAACTTTGCTTTTATAAGTTTTTTTTTTTTTTAAAAAAGGGGAAGGTGGAAATCGGGGGTGAGCAAGACTCGAACCCCCGACCTCAACACCCTCAACCCTTTTATAACACACACCACACACCTCCACTACCAACGTGCCCTGGGGCCTTTTTCATTAAACCTTTACAAAATTTAACTCTTATACACGTTTAGCCTATTTTAGCTTATAAGCTGTTTAAGCTTATTTCGCGGCTTATTCATTAAGCTGTGACCATAAGTTTATTTTTCCTAGGTTCTAATTAGTTTAAGCTGTTTTCTGTATTTTTTTTAGAATTTTTAGAATTTGTTTAGTATTTTTAAACATTTATTTTTGTTAAAAACTTAAAAAATCATAAAAAATAGAAAAATAATCAAAAAAATATAAATCTTTTTTAGAAAATTTTCTTTTATCATAAAGTTTCTAGGAAAACTAGTTTTGCCTTCGTAGGATTTAATTTGCAAAATTTCATTTTTTTAAAGAACGAGATTCGTTCCCGTTTACATTTTTCGTGTTTTAAAGCTCATTTCAACTCCGTTTTTGTTCTAGTTTTCTTTAAACTTACTTTTTAGTCAATTAGAGTCCATTTAAAAAGAAAATTTCAATTTAGGTTTAATTTTAGAAATTTAGGGTTTTTAACTGCCGTTTAGGGTTCTCGTTTTGCTTTTTTAGTAAAAGTTTGATTTCCCGTTCTTTGCTTTCGTGCTTAATTATTTTCATTTGCTTATTTTAAATTGTAGAAGTAGATAATCAAATCAATCTTTGTTTCCAATTCAAATCATTGTCCGAACAACAAACGTGGTTTCAATTTCACAAAAATCGTTGGGGAATAACGACCCGGGAATCATACTTCCCGGTTAATATATGTATTATATTATATATTCTTGTGAAGATTTTCCTTTTTACCTTTGTACTCAAGGGTAATTTGATAATTTTCCATCATATTATATATTTTATTATTACGTGTGTGATTTTAACGAATCAATTTTTGGCGTCGCTGTCGGGGATTTGTGATTAAGATTCTTTCGTTTGAAGTTTGTTGATCGTGATTTGAAGACCCTTTCGTTTTTGAAAGTTTTGTTTTTGTTAAAAAAATCAAAAATACAAAAAAAAATTATAAAATCTAAAAAGTAAAAAATAATTTTCTTTTCTTTTAGTATAATTATCATATAAAAATCAAAAAAATCAAAAAAATAAAAACAAATCAAAATAAAATAAAATAAAATAAACAAAGTTGGTAAAAGAACACCAACAAATAATACCTTCAATTGAGGTATTATCCATAATAAGTTCCCAACTCGAATTAAAGATTTAAAAACTTACCATTTGTGTCACTTACGAGATACGGCTCACCTTAAAAAGTAAAATTTTTAAGAGCTACCGTGAAGTAAGTTTGATTATTTGGTTCAAGTTGTCTTTCTCATTGTCCGTTAAAATTAGATTGTGAATAAACTTTTGAAAAAACCCAAAAATATTTTTCTATTTTCTTTAAATAGTGCATGCGCACTAGACGTTCTAATTATCCTAATAATTCAAACGTCACAATTCTAAGACGTCGGAGAAAACAAGTTTCTAACATAGTCGAACCCGAGATTCGAACTATTGTTGCACCAATGGCAGAACGTACCATGGAGGAGCTACTCCGTGCCCCCACGGAAGGGTACGGAGAAGCTATTGTTTTACCAGAAATCAATGCCGATCATTTTGAGATTAAGACGAATTTGCTTCAATTGGTTCAAGCTAACTCGTTTAACGATCGTGAGAATGAGAATCCTCATGCTCATATTAATAGTTTCAAAAGAATTACCTCGACTTTACGATTTAGGAATGTGCCCAACGATGTGATTAAGCTCGTGATGTTTCCATATTCGCTCGAGGGAGCCGCTAAAACTTGGTACGAGAAAGAACCACCAAATTTAATCTTAACTTTGGAGGATCTCGTTACCAAGTTCGTTAACCAATTTTTCCCTCCTTCGAAAACCACTCACTTAAAGAATGAAATTTCTCGATTTACACAAAAATTTGAGGAAACTTTTAGTGAAGCGTGGGAACGATTTAAGGAGTTGCTTAGAGCATGTCCCCATCACGGATTTACGGAGTTAACACAAGTTGATACCTTTTATAACAGTTTAAACGAGAATGAACAAGACTCCTTAAATGCCGCAGCGGGTGGAAATCTTTTGAGTAAAACGACTAGAGAGGCTTTAAATATAATTGAGAATAAATCAAAAGTTCGTTATTCACGTAATAGATCAAATGCTTCTAGGATGAATGTTACTTCTAGTAAAATGGATGAAAGGATCGATAAGCTTGCGGATCAACTTTCGACCTTAGTCGAGATTGTTTCTAAGAAAGTTGTCACTCCCGCTCCGG
>BQNB010041565.1:14407-46686 GCA_026074375.1 Tanacetum coccineum
CTTTGTCCTCAAGGGTAATTTGGTAATTTTCCATCATATTATATATTTTATTATTACGTGTGTTGGTTTTATACGAATCACCTATAAATAGAGGAGCCTTTTCAATCCGTGAAACCATCACTTCCAACACATATTTTTCATCATTTTCACTTATTTAGATCTGTAATAATGCATCCATAAACACCATGATCATAATGCTTCTAACACTTATTTTGTTGTAAGCACACCTTCATGATAATCCACCAAACCAAGCCTTGAAGAACTTGTCATTTCCATCCATCATAAAGCATATAGATATGTAGATCTACAAGATTGAAAGATCTCATCATCATCTTCATCCTTTTGAAGGCTTCCCATCAATGGAAGTTCATTTAGATTATCATTCATTCATTACATTCATCAATCAAACACTTTGTAATATGTAGAGGTTATATAGGCTATTTCTAGCGGGTTAGAATATGGCTTTTATTGTTGTGTTAAAAGGGATGATAGGTTGGTTCTACCTTGATTTAGAACTCGGTAGTTAGCTTTATACCTGATAAAGTATAAGCGACGATGGGTTGGTTCTACCGGTGTTAGGACTCGGTATTTAGCTTAGTACCGGATAAAGTATAAGCGATGTTGTGTAAGGTTTTCTTCACCGAGAAGGGAGCTTGTTAATCTAGTAAAGTAACTCTCGAGTTGGGTACTCGGGGAGTGAAGTAGGGCGGAAAGGAGCTCCGTGACCGAACCACTATAAATCATCATGTTTGGTTTGCTCTCTATTTTATATATCCCTCTCTATTTATTTTATGCTTATGATTGTGTTGTGACTTGATGTTTATGATTGTGTTGTGACTACGTACTTATTCTATGTTTTCTATTGTTCATATAGTCATAGACTATATTTGGTACGCTTCATATTAAGTCACGGTTGTTCGGGTATTTGATGCAAAAGTTTTAAGATTTTAATCAGAAACGTATTCACCCCCCCCCCATGTTTTCCACAGTACGTGTAGGGTTGGGTCAGCCAAGCATTTCTGGAGATTCAACACGTGAAACGTGTCGTGGACGCTGCTTAGCTCCTGAGGTAATCTTAATCGATAGGCTACTGGACCGATCCTCTCTATGATCTCAAATGGTCCAATAAACCTAGGTGCTAGTTTGCCTTTCTTCCCAAAGCGTACCACACATTTCCAAAGTGATACTTTGAGCAAGAAATGATCACCCAGACTAAATTCTTAAGGTTTTCTTTGTTTGTCGGCATAACTCTTTTGATGGTCGCGTGCAGCTTTAAGCTGATCCTTGATTTGGGAGATCTTCTTAGTAGTTTCTTGTATGATCTCGGGACCAATCAGTTGTCCTTCTCCGACTTCTGCCCATAGGATGGGGGAGCGGCACTCCTCCCGTAGAGGGCTTCAAACGGTGCACACCTCACGCTACAATGATAGATGTTGTTGTAGGAGAATTCAACCAATGGAAGATGAACGTCTCAACTTCCTCCGAAGTCGATGACGCATTGTTTGACGTTTTAAGTTGTTTGCGGGATAGATCTCCCGGTAAGTGATCAAATATAGATGTAAACATTCAAAAAGAAATAATTCAAGAAGTAAATGAACCATTAACTAAATAAATTATAGATTGACTACCATTAACACGGTAACTGTTCTGACAGAAACAGCAAAAGTCAATAAAATAGAGAATTAACTAGAACATCGTAGGTCTAGAAAATTGGCAAAGGTTACAATATATATGATGATGACTCTAAAACTCCTTCATCCGGTTCACACACGGCTTTTGACATTTAAGTGTTGAGCTTCTTGTTGAGCGAGCTTGAATACTCAATTCTAAACTATCATGTGTAGAAGTTTTTTCAAGACATAGTAATTATACATTTACATTGGGCATTTAGTAAGACTAAAATTTTGTAATACCTTGAAGGAAAAAATTCTTTCTTCTGGTTTTTTTCTTCTAGCTCATTATATGCAGCAAACTCAAAATGATGTTTAGGAAACCCATGGTTCTGTATATTCTGAAAGTCTATAAACCTTTCCAAAATTAGGGACATAGAATGCTTTAGAGTTTGCTTATATTATTTACTCTTTACGCAGTCGAATTTGATATTTGATATGTTGCGCCATACTGTAGCAACTCATATTCACCTGAATAGGATTGCCCTGTCTAAAAAAATAGTTGTTTTTCGTCATAATTTTCATAAAATCACTAAAACGCATTGCGAAATTTTTAACAGCGTTGGTTATACCTCCATGTCAAGCAGCATACAAAAAAATCATGTTGGTATAAGCGCCGACACGCTTTTGGCTATCCATTTTTGGTAGACTCTCGATTTTATTGTTTTGTTAGCGTCATTTATTTGTAATCACCAAATGCTATTAACAGTTGCGCTGGCTATAATCGTCATCCAGCAACAAAACATACAATCATTAAACAATCACCGCAAAGATGATGTCGTATGTATCCATCACAACGCAAAGGCAATAATCTTTGTATTCTGCAAAAACTTCAGTTAACCCACTTAACCAAAACGACACACCATCTCTCAAGACGACCTCCTTAATGTCAAAGCAACGTTGTCCGCACGTCTAATGTATAATAAGTTACTTTTTCAAGGAGTAATGTTTTTCATATTCTCAATTTGTTATTGTATTTTTTGTCCTCTAAAATGTTCAATGAATTGTTTTTGATCTTGTAAAGTTATTTATTTAGAATTTAATATTTATAATCATGGTTGGGGTTACTAATTTTGCCTTGAATTACCTTTAAAGGAAATTGAATATTCTCATTATACTTCAACTTTAATTAAAAGTATTTGAACATGATACCATATAAGTTGTTAAAATTAATTATAATATTAATCAATAACTATCTATGATTTATTTGGATTGCTCTAAGTATAAATTAAGAAGTTGTTACTTTTACGTTTTTAGATTCAACATCAATTCTGTTTCATGTTGGGCGTTGGACTAGTTTGTGGGAAAGGTTATTGAATCGATAACCATTCTTAATTAACATTAATTGCACATTAAACAAAAAGACTTTTAGCAAGATAGAACTGAAATAAAAAAAATACTCATTTCATTTAAAAAATATTATTATTTTTACACTTCAGTTCAAGTTTAAATTAATCAAAGTAATAAATGCTTTGTTATCATGTTCCAACTAAATATATATATTTTTCTTAACTTGATTTACATTTATTTATTAGTGTATTAAATACATAGGCTAATGTAGACAGAACTAAAATATACATTGATTGCATTTATCTTTTATATAATAAAAGAATTACATTATTTCGGAGTTTTGCATGAGATTAAATCTTATGAATTAAAAAATTGAACCAATCAGAACGCTTGAGTTTGCCACATAAGCAAAATCGTACAATATGATTGGTCAATAAAAGTCAAAATTGAGCTTCAATTTAATCAAAATTGAAAAAAAAATCGTGTATAGTGAAAAACTCATCAAAAACTATATGTGTACAAAATGTGATAAAAGAAACTTCTAAAAAGTGGGACTGAATTTAATAAACTTTAAGGGCTAAAAATCTAAAACATAAAACTTGCAAAAAAAGGGGCTGAGTTCTCAAACTTTTAGACCAATTGTGAACTTTCAAAGATGTATATAAACCCAGACTCTTCTTCCTTCTATATTGATCGACACACTAAAAAAAACTACGACAATAAAAATTAGGCTGACTAAAAATATCCCTAATCAACATCCGTTAATCTGGTTAGTCAAAGGTATGTTTTTTTATTTATGCATTTAAGTTACATCAATCATCAACTTATGGATTATTGATTTAAGGTTTATGTTTTTTTGGTAATTAAGTTGTGGGCTTGTGTTTTTATGCTTTGATTGATGATTAAACTTATGCTTTTGTATTAAGAACCATTAAACAAATGATTGAAACAATAAAAAATATTTGAGATAATCGTGGTCGATGGATGATTGGCTCCCGTAAATGTAGATGCACATGGTGCAATTAGTAAACCTATACGAATTTGAGTGTATATTTTGTTGAGCTCTAACAATCTCAAGTAAATTGAAAAATTTCTTACTAGGGTGATTTTTGGAGTTTATAATTTATTATATTAGGGGGAGTATATATATAGATATAGATATTATTTATTTTATATTTATATATATTATATATAATTATCTATATGATATATATATATATATAATCAGGTTTTAAAAACGTGGGTTGACGTTGAACCGGTCATCTGACCAGAAGCCGGTTTTGGCCGAAAACCCCGGTTGAACCGTGACCCGATGGCTCGACCGGGTTAATTAAAAAATCAATTTTTAAAACATTGTACAAAATATATAAGAAGATTCATAATTGTGTTGACTTTTAATTACAACCATTAATGTATCAGGAAAACAATTTACTAAAATGGATTAGCTTATGGCATTATGAGGGGTAACCTGAAATCCTTTAAGTTTTTTGAGCATGGTTTATGGCGTTTATTTAGTATTGAGCATTGTGTATATGGAGCTTTTAATTCACCCTATAAGAAAAGTTGTTAGGTTCAAGCGGGCATTATTGGATGCCAATTTTAAAAGGTAATATGGGTGACTCTTAACTAAATTCGTCGCCATAGGAAAGAGATTATCATGTTTACATAAAACCTCAGTTTAGTAAAACCAACTTTTTAGTGCTTGGGTAACCTACTTATGTTAGGTGTCTAATTATTTGGGA
Source organism: Tanacetum coccineum (assembly GCA_026074375.1). NCBI lineage: Eukaryota > Viridiplantae > Streptophyta > Magnoliopsida > Asterales > Asteraceae > Tanacetum > Tanacetum coccineum. The sequence goes on from BQNB010041565.1 coordinate 19,110, forward strand.
GAGAATGTCGAATGAGTAATTCATTAAATATTAAGCGTGAATGATTATTTTTGAAAATATATAAGTTAAGCATAAGCCTCAAGTGAAGCTTTTTGAATACTTTACAACCCTTTAAGATGCACATCTCAGTTTTCTCTGCATTAAATAATTCAATGGGCTATAAGACTCATGTCCCTTTTAGTCATCGGCAGAACCTCAAATATGCAAATCGACATAGTGCTTCCTTTCCGCCAACGACTACCTGCATCAGCAACCAGTTAATAGCCAATATGTGGAGATTTTTTGACAATGCATTTTTTCTCCGCCATATGTTGCACAACAAAAAAGCCTTATGATCAACGAGATTGACAACTAAGATAATGTTGGTAAGACTTGATTGTACAAGGATAAGTACTATCATGTTAATAGGTGTTTGGATTTGTGTATTGAAATTTATCTTTAATATTTAATTGTTTGGATAAAAAAATTATTAAGGGTAAAAACAAATTTACCAATTACTTTAATATTTTATGCAGTGCATATGCACTGCCTGCTTCATATCAATCGCTCATGACAGATCATGAATCAACAATTATTGATTTCTAACCAGATGGTGAGCTCTAATTATACTTATGCCTGTATAATAACCTTTTGGTGATTTGTTAACAATTTTTGAGGGTATCTGCAAGCTACCTTTCATTAACGAAGAGCACCTGCTATCTGCAACAAAGATGATTGAGAAGGAATTCAATGTGAGACCAAACTTCAATTTATTATACATCTGATCTTGACTTGACTTAATTATATTATCTTATAATGTTGCTTATGCTAATCAGGAGGAGGAAGTTAAAAGAAATGGGGTAAATGTTGACCTGAAAGTTTGCTTCAAGAATCATCTTCACCTTCAATGATAAGGGTGTTATCGATCAAGCTTGATAAATGCTTAAGGTTTTGATTTTACTTATTTGGCTATTCTGGTGGATTGCTTTTCTAATTTATATGTTTTTATGTTGTTCTGAATTGAGTGGAGATATAAAAGGTTATGTCCTCCCTAAGCCAGAGTCCAAAAGACAATGGTATTCAAGAATAACATTTTACTGAACTTTTGTGGTTCTGTTTAGCAACCTTCAAATGAGGAACCTATTTTCTATTAGCTGATTATTCTTTACATTGAACTGGAATTAGGTGAATAGCATCCAAAATCACTTAAGCCAGACGAGGAACAACTTTTATGTAAATTTTATGAGTTCAAACATCAAGACTATGTGTCGCCTTCAAAATATCTAGAAAAATATACAGAACAATGTTCACTTTTACCACACTATAATAGTTAAATCCTCAGCCTGTTTTCATTTTACTTTTCAGATTGCTTTTTCTTATGATTTGTAGGCAACAGTTCTCATATATTTTAAAATTTTGTATATACAATAGTCTATGATGGAGCATCATCCAAAAGAAATAGTGTAAAGTTAATTTAACCTAATATGCAATGATTTTGTTTAAGAAGAAACATTTCACATTTGCCTCTTTAAAAAACATATTTATGTTAAACAAGTTGACTTGCATCTATACGGCATGTAAAGCACAAGAAAATAATGTATCAGCTTAAGAACTTGGCAAGGGTATTGAACAAGATCATCACTGTGGTTTCTCATAGTGAGATGGACCTGTTTCTTTACATGTGAGAATTACTCACTGAATGCTTATGTTTCATCATCTATACATGTTTGTTTATAGTTTAACTTTTATGTTGCAACTCTCTTGGTTTTGATCTTTTAGTCTATTACCTACAGAACTCAGTTGACGGTTGTATCAATTGATATGGGCGTTAGTTTGTACATATATCTTCATCATTAGTTTATTACATCACTACAAATACTTTTGTTCCTGCTAATGGTTTGCACTTTCCGTGTTTGTGGAAAGAATGTATCATTGTATTATTTTTTGATATTAATATGTGCAGTCTCAGAAAGGGTAAGTCTAGATTCAGATTTTTATAAGAAGGATGTGAAAGTATGTTAGCGAACACTTCATTTCACTGATAATTTTGGTATTTACCTAATAATCTAATACTTACACTGTTATTTATGTGGTTTTATAGCAGATTTTTTTATATTTAGCAATTTGAGAGATATCACTTATTGGAGTGTTTTATAATCAAGTTAGAATTAGATCCGTAATCATTTGTACACTTATCTCGAATAGATGTAGTGTGAGTGTGAATTTAAAGTTACTACATACGTTTTATGCATGTACCCGGTTTATAATTCAAATACATTGACAATAATGTGCAGGTTGATTGCCAAGTACAATCCTACCATGCATGTGTTCTCTTGAAATCGAGTTGTATGATTACAAAAGAGCCCTTTTGCTCTGCTATAAATAAATTGTTTAATTTTGTAGTTTGGTTGTGTTTATACTATAACCATATAACCATGTGGAGCTGATGTCGGTAGTGGTATAGTCCATCGGTAAGTAACCATGGATATCCTCTTTGTAAACGCATACTTATTTAAGTTTACTCTTCGAGGCTTTGAGTAATTGACATACTACTTAGTTCAAAATTAGCAAACTGTATAATGAAAATTAACCATGTATCTTTTCTAATATTGTATACTTTACTCAAAACGTTACAGTAAACATTTGAGATTGTTTCTTTTATTGTATAAGATATTCTGAAAAAACCTCGTGCGTGCACGGGTATTATAACTAGTTATAAAATAAAGAAAATTTGTTGGTGAAAATAAATGGGAGACCGACAAATTAATTATGTGTTAAAATATATATAAATCGAGAGATCGCTATTTGTAAAACTAGCATTAATTGCATAATATATTCAAATGATATATTCAAATCAAAAATTACTATTTTGAGATAATTAACAAATTAATTGAAAGCATTTAAATCAAGATTAAGATGAGGAGTAGATTTAGCAACAGCAAAATCTTTAATGAAAATGATGTTATTGATTTTTTTTAGATATACATTTCAAATGAGTAAGGTGAATTCAATGGTAAGATGTATCTTATATTTGTAAGTGCATCTACATTTTGTGGTTGTATTTATTTTTCACATATTTATTTTATTTCTAATTCGAGGTCAACTCTTAAGGTAATATTAGTACACATTTGTAACAATCGACAATCAAATTTTGTATCCGTCTTTATGTTGAAACGTGGTAAAAATGCCTTTGTTTCGCCAATACGATTTTCCGCACCATTAATTAAATCAGCTTTTGATGGATGCCTAAATAGGAATTGTAGATTGTAAAATAAATCATCTTTTACGGGTGTCATAATAATCCAACTCATAAACTGTTTAGTTAAAACAATCACTATAAAAGGGAAAAAGAAAGATTGAAAATTTAAAGAATCAAAAAATAAATAAGTATGTAAGTACAAAAGTGCTATAGAGGGACATTAACCAGCAAAAAGAGTTTTTTTTTTACAATCATGAAATTTGAAAATAAGTCATCTGATTGATATGATTTTTTTTAAAGTTTCTTAAATACTTTTGAAAATATATGGGATGAACTTGCAGTGTTTATGACTTTGGAGATGATGTTACAAAAAAGATTGTCGATGGGGACGTAGATATAATTACAAAAGGATAGATATAGATGTGTAATGGTTTCCGCTACTCGAGTATTATGTTAAATTAATGAATGTATCTTTAGAATTAATTTTCGAAGATGCTTTTACGTTCTTTTTATGTGTTTCTTTATGGCACTATTTGATGTTTCTTAGAAATCTCTAAAGACGTATAATAATTTGTTATGTACCAGAGAAAATACATATAGGCAAGTTATTAGTATGATGATTTATTGGATTTTTGTATTTTTCAAAACTTTTAAAATTAATAATATTAGTAATGATGCTAGCAGGTTTTCTAATCCGGTACAATCGGTTGAACCTAAGAACTTGTATTAAAGACACTTTGATGTCCGGATTGGTTTTCAGAACCTTGGTTTTTATCCATATAAACATGCACCAACTATTTGAACACGGCGTCCATAAATTAAAATTATCAACAGAATGTATCAAGAAGGTAATTATATTATTTGTTATTAATCAGCCCCTACAACAACAGGTTTTACTACTATTCGTCAAGCATGCTGGGTAACATACTTTAGGGTCAGGGTTATTCGGGCAACAATATTCAGTACAATCTTTATCAACTTCACAAGCTAGAGGAGGGCATGTCGATGGATCTGGTGGCCAACGACAATTTTGAGGAGTGCAATCTGGCTTAATTCGAGTTGATCGAGTTTTAAATAATGGACTCATCTCACTTTCTCCAAAGACTCCTATAAAAGATGAAATAATAGGCAAAGATAGTAAAACATATAACTTAACTCTTATATGTCCATGACATATATGAAATGAAAATTTAATAAAGATAAAAATACCTGCTAAAGCTAGCAATGTGACGAAAAGTATGAACTGGAATATAGCGATTTTTGCCATGTTTGAGTATTTTGGTTTGAAGTGGTCTTCGATATATATACACATACCATGCCATGCTGAAGCTCTATTGTTCAAGCATTTATAGCATACCAATAAATATCAAATATTAATTAGGTTCTTATCTAATATAACATATTACTTTTTTAAAGTTTGCAGTCCTTAAATTTTTAATTTCAAACAAATAGAACTTTTATGAGTAATTATAAATTATTATTTTGAATTAAAAGTTAATTTCACAAGGAGTGATGTAAATTTTCTTATTTAGAAAAGCATTATTTTTAGCGTTAGCGTGTAGCCTTTATGTCATTTTGCGCTTTCTAATCACGGATACAATAACATCATCAAACAAATTTATAACACAAACAACTAATAACGGCTAATATTAACTAACAAATTGTTAATAAATGTAGATAGATGTTTTATTACTTTGTTTGATGTAGTTCATTTTCAATACTTTAAATTTATTAATAATAATTAGTTATTTATCACTCGTGGTGTTTTTATGTTGATTTGCACTAAATTAGTGATTTAATATATTTTAGTTTTTCTATATCTAACATATTGTTAATATATGTAGATAGATGTTTTATTACTTTGTTTGACGCATTTCATTTTACAATACTTTAAATTTATTAATAATAATTAGTTATTTATCACTCATTGTTGAGTGGTGTTTTTATGTTGATTTGCACTAAAATAGTGATTTAATATATTTTAGTTTTTCTATATCTTTATACAAAAATTTTAGGCTTATCTTTTTACCCATTATATTAAATCACATGAAAAAGTGATTGTCGATTTAAAAGATAAAGAAAAATAAGCATAAACACATGTGACAAATTATGGTTAGGAGGATAACTAAAACCATCCAGAATATGATTTCATGTTGATTGATGTTAATTTTTTTATTTTTTTTTATTTTTATATTATTTTCATTTTTCTTAAAGCATTCATTATGGTAAACCTTTTATAGTATAGACTTTTACAACTTCATAGAATGTCTTATATAACATATGAATTAAATGTATTGAATTTATAAAGAGGTTCAAGAATTAAGACATCTTCATTCCACATAGACATAAAATGAGTGTCCACTATGGTTAAAATAAAACATAAAACTTTTCATATTTATAGACATTTTCATAAACCCACCATAGTAGATGCCCTTATTAAATGCTTATTTTCATGTAATGCTTCGTTGTAGCTATAGTTTATAATTAATTATAGTGGGTATATGTGGGTTACAACTATTGAAGGGATAAATGTTTTCCTTAAATATTTTCACAAAACAATCGACTTAAATACTATTATAGAGATAGAGCTTTGAGCCCAAGATAAGAATGAAACAGCTTAGAGATAAATGTACAACTAATCATGACTAAGCCTATTGAAAACATACTAAACATATAGCCGACTAATATTAGAAAGAGTCCAATCAAATGTGTCAAATAATATTGCCAGCTAATACTCCCTTGCAGTTGAAGCGGGAGGAGGCCGTACGCTCAAACTGGATCAAAATTCTTCAAACAATGCGAAAGGCAGACCTTTGGTGAAAATATCGGCATATTGGAAACGAGAGGGCACATGTAGAACTCTAACCTGACCAGCGATAACCATATCTCAGACGAAATGAATGTCGATCTTAATGTGTTTCGTCCATTGATGTTGAACAAGGTTGGCAGACATATAAACAGCACTAACGTTATCATAGTAGACAAGAGTTGCAGTCGATAAAGGAGAGTGTAACTCACAAAGAAGATTACAAAGCCATGTAGTTTCTGCTACAACATTAGCAACACCCCAGTATTCAGCTTTGGCACTAGAGCGTGAAAGAGTGTGTTGTTGTTTAGCGGACCAAGATAATAAGTTATCACCCAAAAAGACATAATAACATGAGGTAGACCTGCGTGTAGATGGACAACCCGCCCAATCAGCAACAGTATAACCAACCAGAGAGGTAGTGGAAGACGCATATAAATAAAGGCCTAAATCCAAAGTACCCTGAACATATCGCAAGATACGTATGAGAGCAGCAAAATATGGCTCTCTCAGATCATGCATATAAAGGCAAATCTGTTGAACTGCATAAGACAAATCTGGACGTGTAAAAGTAAGATACTGGAGCCCCCCTGTAAGGCTGCGATATAAAGTAGGATCCTGAACAGGAGCACCTTCCGGACCTAGTTTAGACTCTGTATCAACGGGTGTCCGAGAAGGGTTACAAGTAACCATGTAGCATGCTCAAGGAGGTGTAGAGCATACTTCTTTTGTGACAAAAACAAACCTGTAGGAGTACGATTAGAAAAAATACCAAGAAAGTAATTAAGCGCCCCAAAATCAGTCATGTCAAACTCATTATTTAGAGAACCTATAATCTGCTAAAGTAGGGTTGGACAGGAAGCTGTGAGAATGATGTCATCTACATAAATAAGTAAGTAAGCAACCTGAGAACCCTGTCTATAGATAAACAACGAGGAATCGCAACGACTATGATAAAATCCAGCTCGTGTGGTATAACATGCAAACCGCTGAAACCAAGCACGGGGTGCTTATTTTAGTCCATATAAAGATCTCTGTAAAAGACAAACATGATGAGGATACCGATTGTCAACAAATCCAGGAGGCTGATGCATGTACACAACCTTAGATAAGTCACCGTTAAGAAAAACATTCTTAACATCAAGTTGGTGTATGGGCCACTAACGAGACACGGCAAGGCTAAGGACCCTGTGAATAGTAGCCGGTTTAATGACCGGGCTAACGTCTCATCAAAATCAACACCTAGTTGCTGACTACTACTGTTAGCAACTAAACGAGCCTTATAGCGGCTCAAAGTCCCGTCAGCATGAAACTTATGTTTAAACAACCACATGGAGCGAACCATATTAACACCCATGAGCCTTGGTATAAGTAACCAAGTGCCATTTTTAACCAACACATTATATTCATCATACATAGAATTATAGCAGTTTGGGTCCTTTCCTTTAAGGCGTGAGACAGATTTTTAGGGATATGAGAAATAGAGGAAGTATATAGAGACAAGCGGTCGATAGGTTTGACAATGCATGATTGCGACCGAGTGATCATGGGATGAGTACGAGGAGGTTCGTGTACAGTTTCGGTGTTTGGTTGGGGATTTGAAAAGTCGAAAGTTTGTGGTGGTAATTGACTGGTTTGATAGGCCGAAGTAGATAGGCCACTGGCGTGGTTGTGGGCTATCAAAGTTGGGAGGGTAGACTGAGGTGAAGGTGATGGGTCGGTAGGAGTTGGGCCTTGGCGTGTTGGGCCGTTTGGGGTGTTGGGCTCCGCATTAGGGATGGTCGTATTGTTGGGCTGAGATGTTTTAGGGGAGGTATAGGGGCTGATGTGAGGGTGTTTAAGAGGGGGAAAGTGTGGGGTCGAGAAAGGTGTAAGAAGTCAGGGAAGAGGGTGTCATAAAACGGTATGGAAATTAGGTTTTGTCAAAAGTGACGTGTCTAGAGAGGATAATTTTATTTGTTTCGAGGTCTAGGCATCAAAAACCATGATGGTAAGCAGGGTAGCCCAAAAATATACAAGGAGTGGCTCGTGGAGCAAGTTTGTGTGGGGAGTGAAGATGAGGGTAGCATAGACACCCGAATATTCGTAGGCGAGAGTAATCGGGTAGTTTGTTAAAAAGGCGAGAATAATGTATTTCATTATGAATTGCGGTATAGGGTAGAAGGTTGAGTAGATAGGTGGCCATATAGAGAGCCTCGGCCCAAAAGGTGGGGGGAAGGTGTGCTTGAAAAAGTAAAGTGCGAATGATATTGTTGATTATTCATATCATTCGTTCCGCCTTGCCATTTTGTTGGGATGTTTGGGGCAAGAGAATCTAAGTTGAATGCAATGTTTGGCAAAGAGGGTGTGAAGACGGTTGTTATCAAACTCACCGCCATGATCACATTTGAAGCTTTTTATTTCTCATTTGAATTGGTTTTTAACATAATTACGAACGTGCAAAAATTTATCAAATATGTCAGACTTTGAACGAAGAGGGTATATCCATAGGTAATGAGAGAAATGATCAAGGAATAAGACATAGTATTTAAAACCACTAGAACTAATAATGAGAGATGTCCATAAATCAGAATGAATAATATCAAAACAATGTTCGACAATAGAATCTGAACTATGAAATGGAAGCTTCGCATGTTTGCCAAGTTGGCAAGCGTGACAAATATGTGAAGATTTTTCTTTATTACATGAAATAAAATGACTAGAGACAAGCGAACGTAGCACTTGATCACCCGGATGTCCGAGGCATTGATGCCACATGGAAGCACTTGTCGAGAGAAAAGCAGTGGGAGAAGTTAACGGCTTGGTAACTGGATAGAGATCGCCTGAGCTATCACATCGAAGGAGGATATGGCGAGTCAAGTAATCCTTTACAGAAAAACCAAAGGCGTCAAATTCAATAGTACAATTATTGTCTCTGGTGAACTAACAAACATAAATGAGATTTTTAATTATATTGTGGGTTACAAGAACATTATGAAGATAAAATGGGCGATGATGGGAAGGAATAATGCTATGGCGCCTGTTTGGTGGCCGGGGACGAATAGACTTGCCATCTACAAACGTGAACAGATGGTTAATAAGAGTTTATAAAAAATTGGTACTACGAAATTACTTGCATTAAAATTTAAATGGATGAGACGGCAATGTAATCCATCATGTCACTTCGGGTCTTGCAGCGTCATAGTGTTAAACGCACTTGGTAGAGTAGTAGGCTTGGATGCATAAATAGCCGGAGCGGGACCGAGTATACCTTGACCGGGATGTGGCAATCTGTAATGCATTTGTGGTGTAAACTGTTGAACAATATTAGTCTTGTGGGCCACATATTGGGCTAGGGTACAAGTGACCATATTGAAATAAAGTGATGTGATACACCTTCTTTCTTAACTAATCGATTAAACTATTGATTATATTTGATATGAAACCAAATAAAGTCAACAATGGATGTTAGAATTAAAGATTTAGGTGAAGAAAAGATAGAAGAAAAAAATACAATTGAAGATGATTTGTGATTACAGTAGTCGAGAGATATATAAAGAACTTTAGGGAGAGGGTCGACTTTTTAGAGAGAAATTAGGAGAGGATCGGTTATGTTTTCCTTAAATATTTTCACAAAACAATCGACTTAAATACTATTACAGAGATATGGCTTTGAGCCCAAGATAAGAATGAAACAACTTAGAGATAAATGTATAACTAATCATGACTAAGCCTATTGAAAACATACTAAACATATAGCCGACTAATATTAGAAAGAGTCCAATCAAATGTGTCGAATAATATTGCCAGCTAATAACAACGCATGTGCAATATCATTAAAAATTTTAGGGTGTAATGTTTTTTATATTTTCAATTTGTAATTTTATATTTTGTCCTTTAAAAAGTTCATTGAAAAGTAAATGAAATGTTTTTGATCTTGTAAAGTTACTTTTAATGTTTAAATATTTACAATAACGGCCGAGGTTATTATTTTTGCCTTGAATTACGTTGATAGGCAATTTAATAATTGAAGGATCTAACATCTAATAACTTAATGTTATTCTGTTGAGAGAGTGAGTGTGGACACAATATAAACTAGAAAGAGAAAAGTGAGAGAATGCAAAAGCCTCGCACGGCATAACTAGAACACACACCTCTAAACCCTAGAGGTAGGGGTATTTATACCTAAACATACAATCATACGAGTGAATTCCCCTCGTATATATACAAGTGATGCGAAGGAAAAAGTATCACAAGCCCAAACATACACATCCTTAACACTGATGAGAGGTTTGGAGATTTGTATCAATTAACTTACAAACTACATACGTTACAATACAAATGAAACAGAGAAGACCCTATAATGAATTACATTTTTTTGTTTTCCAATAATGTCCCCCTAGTGTCAACATTCATCTTTACTTTTTGAAGTCTTTGAAGACAACGCCTAGCTCATAGCACTTTTTACAATTCTAAAATCTGAGGTAGATCCCTCATTCTTCTTTTTTACCCGTAAGAAGTACACTAAATCCAGGTTTTCTAGGTATGTCCTATTTATTGTTGTCTCTCTTAAGTTACTTAATAGATTTGATTTGTGTACTTAGCTGTCTTTGATTAATATATGATGATGACTCTGAAACTCTTTCTTCCGGTTCACACACGGCTTTTGACATTTGAGTGTTGAGCTTCTTGTTGAACGATCTTGAAGATATACTGAAGTGGCAACTAATTAAGTTTATACCCTACTCAATTTTTAAACTATCATTTGTAGAAGTTTCTTCATGACATAGTAATTATACATTTACATTTGGCATTTAGTAAGACTAAAATTTTGTAATACCTGGAAGGACAAGATTCTTTATTCTGGTTTTTTTCTTCTCGCTCATTATATGCAGCAAATTCAAAATGATGTTCAGGAACCCATGGTTCGGTATATTCTGAAAGTTTGTAAACCTTCCCAAAATTAGGGACGTAGAATGCTTCAGAGTATGCTTATATTATTTACTCTCTACGCAACTTAATTTTGATATTTGATTTGTTGCAACATGATATAGCAACTCATATTCACCTGAAGAGCATTGCCCTGTTAAAAAATAGTTGTTTTATATCATAATTTTCATAAAATCGCTGAAACGCATTGCGGAATTTTTAACATCATTGGCTATACCTCCATGTCAAGCAGCATACAAAGAAATCATGTTGGTATGAGCACCGACACGCTTTTGGCTATCCATTTTGGTAGACTATTGCTTCTATTGTTTTATTATTGTCATTTATTTTTAATCACCAATGCTAGTAACCATTTCACTGGTAATAATCGCCATCCAGCAACAAAACATACAATCATTAAACAATCGTCATAAAGATGATGTCGTATGTATCCTTCACAACGCAAAGACAATAATCTTGATATTCTGCAAAAACTTCAGTTCGCAAATTGGAATTCCAACATTTGCATATTTTCTTAGAGTTCCATATCTAAATACATTACTAATAAACAAATTAAAAAATATACCTAAACACCTGCCAGTAACGAAATAAGGCATAACATAAAGGTATAATGAGAAACACCAGCCGTTCTTATAAGACAACAAAAAATGCAAAACGACTAAATATCAAAAAGCTTGCTTTAACCGCAAAGACTATCCTAAAAGGCCAAAACCAACTTTCACCACCTATCTTATGCCAAAACAAGCAAATGCAACAACAATATACATTTATAATCGCATCCATAAGCATGCAAGAACAAATATATATTTTAAAAACAGTTTAGGTCTTTAAAACTGTTAATACAAATATTCGCATAAAACGATATTTATATTTAATGATCTTCAAGTTTTGATAATAACAAATATAATGTCATACTACGTAAAAGTTTACGTAAACAAGTTATTTAGTCGTTAGTTTACTTGCCGACGTCAAATCACTTAAGGTATAAATATAAGGCATTATAAAGCGTAGTTAATGATCAAAGAAAATATTTTGTCTTTCATATTAATTTAATCATTTGCATAAACATCTACTAATCAAATGATTTCGAATAAACACAGGATTAATAAACAACTAGTTATATTAATCAGTAAGACAAAATAGGATTAACCATAAATGAAAATAATCTTTCTATATATTTTCAAATCGAGAAAATCTTTTTAGCTTTGCCCGCGTTTACAAAGATCCTAACCTTTTCACCAGCGCTCGTGAACGATGCATATCCTCATCAAATTGTTTCATTACTTCAGCTTTGATTTCCTCGATGATGTGTTAAAGCGAACAATACATAAGAGCTTTGTGTGTGACTAATTTGAACCTGAGACTATGCAAAATAAGGAGTTACTCCGGTGATGGTTTGTATGATGAGGAAAGGAATTTATATGAATTAAAAATATTTTTTAGAAAAAAAGTTAAAAATAACGATAAAAAATAGTTAGTTATGATTTTTTGAGAATTTGAAACTTTAGGGACCCTGTTGATGGATGTTTGGACAAGAAAGACCGAAAGGTTAAAAAAACCCTTGTAATCTAACAAGAGCACAAACGAGTGTTAAAAATTTAGACTAAATTTGCAACAATATGTCCTACAACTAAGAAAATAAAAAAAGTTTGTTTGGGAAAAAAAATGAAAAAAGATAGTAAAAATGACCAAATGCGAGAATTTAGAAGTTCTGAAAGACCAACGGTGTAATTTCATCTATTAAGAAAGATATGATAAACATATTAAATAATTTGTGACCATAGTGAGTATTCATTGTAAACTTACAAGAAATGAATAAGGCTAGGATCTTAGAGAGATCGTAAACATTTTAAATTTTTTAAGTTGCCAAGAACAAGGTGAGTTAGACCGACATTCGTATATAATCAAATGATGTATGTAAGTATGTATTATGGTTAAGTGATTGTATTACAGCACCATTACTATATATATATATATATTTATATTTATATATATATATATATATATATATATATATATATATATATATATATATATATATGTGTGTGTGTGTGTGTGTGTGTGTATTATATATTTTTGTGATATATTATATTATATATATATATATATATATATATATATATATATATATATATATATATATATATATATATAATAGCTACAATTCCATATAAAAGATGAAAGATACAAAATTGTTTCATCTTTTTCATTCTTACTGTAGTGTAAACTTAAACCACTAGAAGTACTAGGCACCGAAAAAAATTTATATATATATATAATATTTTTATATATATTTATATATAATAGTTACAATTCCATATAAAAGATGACAGACAAAATTGTTCATCTTTTATCATCTACTGTAGTAAACTTAAACCACTAGAAGATACTAGGCACCGAACCATTGTTAGTAAGTTTGCTCTCCCACGTATTCTTGCATTTAGGAGACCGTGGTAAAACCAAACAAATGTTACTAGATATTCTAATATGAGTAACTGTAACATAAGTATCAAGACACTCCCTCACTTCTGTTATAATCTCTCCATTGTCCCCAGTTCACACACGCACCCAATAAGTTTTTTGGCTCTCATGAATGTGGTAGCCCTCCACTACCACTATTGACCCAAGACTGACAACAACAAGAGGCTCATAAGAGTCGTGTTGATGTAAAGATTTACTCCTTTGGGGAATGTCCGTATCCGATGGAGCTGGCGTCCTTCGTATTCCTGAAATGTATAAAACAAACGCGTTAGCCTCATCTTGGGGGTGTCCCAAGACCAAGCTCCGGCGTGAGGATGAGCAAAGGGATATCCCGAAAAGAGTGTATGAGTAAAGTGTGATTGGAAGTGAAAAGTTGCCTTTTGCATGTGTGTGAATGAAAGGTATTTATACACGATGGGAGGAACAGTGTCGAAGCACTGTTCTTACACTGTACCTGTACTATAAGGCATGGATCCCTGGGCTATACCTAGTATTTCTGTCAGGTGTTAGGTGTACCTTGAAAATAGGATCCCGTGAAACCAGGAATCAAGAAGCATGTTTGGCTGTTCCGGAGAATCTTCCAGAATGCTTGTCGGTAATCCTTCCGGGAGATTCCTCCGGTGAATGTTTTGAGGACCTCCGTCTTCATGTCCCCCCAGTATCATATGATCAGCTATTTAGGTGATTGTATGATACTTAAACTATTTCAGACCTTCGCGTGTTGTGTGCGTCGCTGGTGGCTTTTGGGGGGGGGGAATCCTGGGTACACGCTTCTTTTCATCAAAGGCGGTTTCTCGGGACGGGTATGTTTTTGTCTTGGTGTTCGCGGTAGTGCCAGGTGTCCCTTTTACGCGATCGAGATGTTACCACATCAGCCCTAGTCACATCATGACTCTTCAGTTACCCTTTTACTCGCCTATAAATACCTTAGTCGCCTTTTTACAGTTTCACGTTTTACTGAAATTTTCTCCCTCTAGGCTTTTCTTCAGGGTTCTTCTTCCTTCAGGTGTGTTTCATCCTTCTGTCATTAATTCTTTTTACCATCCCTTTTCCCTGCACCACATGTATTTCGGATCTCAAAGTTCTGGTGATGTTGTCATTCTAAAGTTTGACATGCACGTCTACCCTTCCGTCATGACTTTTGACGAGGTTAAAAATCTTGTTGCTGAATACACTATTCCTTTAGACCTTCATCCTTGTGTTCCTCCCTCTGGCCTGACTATGAACAAGCTTCTGGTTGATAAGATAGGTATATATGACTAGTATTTAGAGCTGTCGGGTGTTAGGGTTCCTTTTTCTACCTTTCTCCTCAGTGTTATTAAACACTTTCGCGTACATATTTCCTGATTAGTTTCGTTAGGCTTGAACCGATTGACCATGTTCGAGATATACTGTCGTAGTTTAGAAATAAATCCCTCTGTCAACCTGTTTTGTGCCTTCTACAAACAGGTACATTGGTTCTCCTTCAAACGTCGTTCGGGAAAAGGAAGTCAAGGCAAGATTTTTAACAAGTTTTGCACGAGCCTGAAGCACTGGAAAGACCGGTTTTTCTTTATAGACCGTCGTGTTATTTCGGATGCCATGCCTTGAAGGCATCAGGATTCTAGCGTGGCCAATCCTCCTCCCACCGGCGTTCATGCCAAGGACATTCGTCTATTATGTGAAAACATAATTGATCTCCGTCCCGTTCATCCGGTAATGTTGAACGCGGTTGGTCTTACAACCATATGGACGCATGTGGGGCACCATCCAATTTTTAAAGATGGTGAAGGGACTGGTAACGTTATTGTACTTCCATTATTCGTGTATGCTATTCGACCAGTGTACTTCATTCTAATCTTGCTTTGCTCTTTCTTTTACAGTTGCTACCAGCATGTCTTAGTTCCTTAAATTCCCGATGGCCGGAGGTGTTCTTGTTGGCAAGGGGACAGCTCTTGCGGCTAATGAGGTTATTCTGCATCATACTCCTCCTCCCTTGCCTTCTGGGTCTTAGATCCCCGAGAAGTTAGGTCATCAGAATGTTGTTGAAGTTGGAAATGAGAGGGTCCATTTTGGTCTTATACTTGGCTTCCCTTATTGCCGCCGCTTCTCTTCTTTCTTAAAGGAGATCCATGTTTAGACGCAGCTCATCCTCGTTCTCATCTTCCCTAATCATCATGGTTCAGTGAGTGGGCATTCCTATTTCCGCCGGTATCACAGCTTCACTCCTGTATGTGAGGCTGAAGGGTGTTTCGCCGTTGCTTTGCTTCAGGGAGGTACGATGAGCCCAAAGTACGTTAGGTAGCTCGTCGACCCATCCTGCTCTCTCCCTTCATATCCTTTCCTTAATGCCCTCCATCAAGCTCTTATTAGCCCTTTCCACCAAACCGTTTGCTTGTGGGTGAGCCATCGCCGTATTCATCTGTTTAATGTTCAGGGATTTGCATAGCCTTTGAATGGATCATTAACGAACTGGGTTCCGTTATCCATGACTATTACTCGCGGGAGCCCAAAATGGCACACAATGTTATCCTACATGAACTTCTTTACGTCATTTCCAGTGATTCTAGCCAACGGCTTTGCTTCGATCCATTTCGTAAAGTAGTCGATGGATACGATGACGAATTTTAATTTTCTGGAGGCCTGAGGTAGGGGTCCCAGAATATCCATTCCCCATTGGTAAAATGGCCATGGTGCCATGATTAAAGTCATTAGGGTTTTGGGGCGTTACGGGATCGGAGCATGCACATGCATGGTTGGCCAGTTTTATCCCTGCCTTATGGCTTTCGCCACCACCGACCTCGCCCTGATATGCATTTCGCATGATCCCATGTGTATCTCTCGGATGACATAGTTGGCCTGTAAGGGTCCCACGCATCTTAACATGGGCACCAAATATCCTTTTTTGAAGAGCACGCCTTCCTCAAGGACGTATTGATTTATTTTCATTCTCAGAGCCCTCCTTTCTTCCTTGCCTTTCGGCCACACTCCTTCGGCCAAACATCGTATGATGGGAGTCATCCAGTTGTCTTCTTCTTCCTCTACTATGGCACTTACCTCCTTTCGGTCAGTTGACCGCTCCGCCAATACTTCGACAAGGACCTTTTTGGTGAGATGGTCGAACGCATGAGTGGCTAACTTACTCAGAATGTCGGCCTTCTGGTTTAAATTTTTGGGTATTTTTTGGATGACGAAACTTCTAAACCCGGCTGTGCACTCTTTTTCCGTGGCCAGGTATTTAACCATGTTAGTGCTACTTGCCACGTAGCTCCCGTTGATCTGACTTGCTACTAGTTTCGAATCGACCTTTGCATCGATGTCTTGGACATTCATCTTTTTGGCCATGCGGAGACCCGCGAGCAGAGCCTAGTACTCTGCCTCGTTATTCGTGCTCGTAAAGTTCAACCGGAGAGCGTACGTGCATTCCACGCCGCTAGGGCTGATGAGCACTAAACCAGCTCCGGACCCTTTGCTATTCGAGGCAACATCAGTGAATAGAGTCCATTTTTTCAACGTCATCTATTTGGTATTTGGGCTGGAAGTCGGAAGAACTCCTCGGGATGGGTTCCCACTAGAGCCTCCGACAAGAAGTCGGCCAGCACTTGTCCTTTTATGGTATTTCTCAGTTCATAAGCTATATTGTACGCTCCCAATTCCACTGAGTACTTGGCGAGCTTCCCAGTAGCTTGGGCTTTGTTCAATATCTGCTTCAGGGGCTGATCCGTTATAACCTTGATGGGGTGGGCCTCGAAGTACCTTCGTAGTCTCAGTGACATGTGTAACAATGATAGGGCTAACTTTTCCATGGGGGCATAGTTTCTTTCGGCCTCGTTCAGCGTCCTACTAACATAGTGTATCTGACATTGCTTTCCTTTCCTTTCTGTCAGCAACACCGCGCTCACAGCCTCTGTCGCCGCTACTAGATACACATACAACGTTTCTTCCTTAACAGGAGTGGTTAACAATGGTAGCCCCACTATGCATTGCTTCATTTCTTGGAATGCCTTTTCCGCGCTTTCTGTCCAGCGGTATTCGTCCTTGTTTTCTTTTGTTATGTCCTTCAACGTTTCACAGAAGGGTAATGACTTTTCGGCGGAACGGGACAAGAACCTTTTCAACGCAGCTAATTTCCCGGTCAAACTTTGCATCTCCTTCAAAGTCCGAGGGGATTGCATGTCGGCGATTGCCTTGGTTTTCTTTGGGTTGGCCCGGATTCCTTCGAAGGTGACCATATATCCAAGGAATTTTCCTTCCTCCACCCTAAACGAGCATTTTTTCGGATTCAACTTCATGTTGATCTTCCAGAGGTTGTCAAACGTCTTGGCAATGTCTGCTATCAGTATTTTCTTGTCGTTGCTCTTGATGACCATTTCATCGACATAAGCCTCTAGATTCCTTCCGATTTGGGATTGAAAGGCTGTGTCGACCAGTCTTTGATAAGTAGCCCCTGCGTTTTTAAGTCCGAAGGGCATCTTCGTATAGCAATACGTGTCGCGGTCTGTATAGAATGTCGTCTTCTCTTCATCGTCCTGAGCCATTTGCACTTGGTGGTATCCCTTATACGCATCCAGGAAACATTTGTACCAAAAACCTACTACCGACTCTATTTTCCCATCGATATCTGGTAGGGGATAGTAATCTTTCGGGCACGTCGAGTTAAGGTTTTTAAAATCTAGGCACATTCTCCAAGATACATCGACCTTTTTCACAAGTACCGGGTTAGCTATCCATGTGGGGTACTTTACCGAACGAATTATTCCCGCATTCACCCACTCTTCCACCTCTTTGGTCACTACCTGGGTTCTGTCAGAAGCCAGGACTCTTATTTTTTTTGTGACGGGATCTATCGAGGGGTTGATGTTGAGTGGGTGTTCTATGATCCTTTTCGGTACCCCTGTCATGTCCGTCGGTTCCCACGCAAAAACGTCCATGCTTTTCTTTAATAACATTCTGAGTTGGCTCTTACATTCTTCCGACAGGTTTCCCTCTATCGTAACCAGCTGGTCCGGGTACGCCGGGTTGACTAACGTTTGTTCTGTTAAATCTACTCTTTCCGGGCCTTCCTCTTCTTGGAGAGTTTTTTGACTGGTTCCCTTTTTGATCATTTGCTTCTTTCCAGCCTCTGGCATTCGGCGATGATCACAGTCCGCGTGACCAGGGTAGTGATACCTCTCGGAGTGGGAAAATTCATCATGGAGTGTATCGTTGAGGACACTGCTTGGAGAGCTCTCAAGCCCGTCCTTCCGAATATGACGTTATAGGGTGAGGGAGCTCAGACTACGGTGAAGTTTATCATTACCGTCCTGAACAAACCGACGTCACCGAAAAATACCTCCAATTCGATCTTGCCCAACGGCTTCACCACTCCCTCGACGAAACCTACTAGATCCATCTATGTGCTCCTCAACCGTGACTTCATTGCGGGACTTAGGTTCTCGAAGCAATGTTCGAACATTACCTCTAGCGAGGCCCTACATACACTCTTCGGACCAAGTATCCTTCCATAACCGCCTCCATGATGAGTGGTTCATCTGAAACATCTTCCACTGACAAAGGTGGGAACACGATGGGTACCTTCATCCAACTTTCGTCCTTTTCGACTGACTTTCTCCTCTTGTCATCCGGCCAAGACCTGATCATGTTTATAATTTTGTCTTTCCTTGCGTTTCCCCGTCCCCTTTGTATAACGTCTTTGATCAGGTGGTTAAGTTTTCCTGATTCCAAGGCCATCTTGAGCTGTCTTTTTAGTTGAAAGAAGTCGTTGGTATAATGTCCTTTCTCGCCGTGGTAGTCACAATATTTGTCCTGGTTTTCCTTTTTTTGGCGGGAGTTGCATCGGCCTGGGTGGCTGTAGGTTTAGCTAGGATTTCGTAGCTAATATTTCCTTGGGGAGCTTAGTGAGCAAGCTGAGGTTGAATCTGGGGCGCTGCGGGCCCTGATCTCTGTGCGCTTGGTACGGGGCCGGAACACGATATGGCACTAGCCCATCTCTGTTGTTGAACGTGTTCCTCTCGTCGTTCCTTCGTCTATCGGCTCCATACCCTCCCCTATTGAACCGGTATTCCCTCCTACTAGTCGGACCCATCGATCTTTTAGAGGCTTCCGACGATTCTCCTTTGGGCAATTATGTGCTAGCGAAAGCCTCTTCCGACCTTACGAAGTCGTCCAACCTCGTCATCATTTCATCTACCGTCTTCTGCACCTTGTCGGAGAATCGTTTAGCCAGTTCCGGGCATTTATGAGCGTCCATGAATGATGATATCTTCATGACCTCCGGAACACCCGCAATGAAGCCCATTTCTACTATCCACCTTTCTTTGAAAGCTACAAGGGTCTCATTGGCCCTTCTCACAATCTTAGTTATTTCTGTCGGATATTTGAAGCATGCTCTTCTAGTTGTGAACTGGAACTTGAGTTCTGCCCATCCGTCAATGCTTCCGTTCGGGAGGTTCTCAAACCACCCTCTTGCGCTCCTATCTAAGGTATGTTGGAACATACGGCACCACACAGGCATGGGCCACTCTCCCGAATTCGCTGCGGATGAAAAACGACTAAGGTGATCTTCTGGGCCGTACAACTTGATGTTCGCCGGCATTTTGAACTCTGGGCCGGCGAACTCTATTATCCTCTGGGTCAAGGGAGTTTTCACTGCTTCCTTGAAAGGCTTCTTCAGATCGGCGTCTCCTACTATCCCTGTTACAACTGTCTGAACCCTCGGCTGATCCTCCGTATCTTCGAAACTCAGGCTTATGGGAGATACGTTACCCCTCCCGTTATGTTCCTTTAGTAGCGACCTGAGGGCCGATAGATGTCCTTCGATCTGTTCCCTTGCAGAGGGAATAACCCCGTCAAGGGGGTTTCAACATTAATTTCAGGAGGTCCTCCCGAAGTAGATCCGAGGACATTTCCGGTTATATCGGCAGGCGTGGCCCCAATGTTGTCTCCGGGGGTTCCTCTGAATAGTCCGCCTGTCATTCTAGTGCTCCGGCAGATTGACTAAGCGTCCCACGGATGGCACCAATTTGTTGATGTAAAGATTTACTCCTTAGAGGAATGTCCGTATCCGATGGAGCTGGCGTCCTTCGTATTCCTGAAATGTATAAAACAAACGCGTTAGCCTCGTCTTGGGGGTGTCCCAAGACCAAGCTCCGGCGTGAGGATGAGCAAAGGGATATCCCGAAAAGAGTGTATGAGTAAAGTGTGATTGGAAGTGAAAAGCTACCTTTTGCATGTGTTTGAATGAAAGGTATTTATACACGATGGGAGGAACAGTGCTTCGACTGTTCTTGCACTGTACCTGTACTATGGGGCATGGATCCCTGGGTTATACCTAGTATTTCTGTCAGGTGTTAGGTGTACCTTGAAAACACGATCCCGTGAAACCAGGAATCAAGAAGCGTGTTTGGCTGTTCCGGAGAATCTTCCGGAACGCTTGTTGGTAATCCTTCCGGGAGATTCCTCCGGTGAATGTTTCGGGGACCTCCGTCGTCAAGTCGTTTTCATCAAAATCATGGGTGCCGGGGAGCACTTGCATAAGATTGTATTTATGAGCGGGTGGTCCATAGAACCACCAATCGATATCTGGAGCTAGGAGAACACCTTGTAGAAGTCACACGCGATTTATTTGTTGACTTTCTCCATATTTTGAATTAGGATTCAGGAATTTTGTGAGGCCATAAGTAACAAAAAGCATACAAGTTAGACCAACAAAGTAGACAAAAAAATGGCTAAATTACATTTACTAAAGAATAACGACCATTTTTTTCATTGAAGAATTAGACATGATAACCAATGTATTCAGCCTTAGATTTAACCCTACTTTGAGATTAAGTGCACGAGCCGAAGTAGGAGCCAGTCCATAACCTGATTGAACATCTAGCAACCGGTTTATAAAGGATAAGTATATCCAAAAATAAGGATTCTCACAAAATCAAACATTGAAATAGGATACCATATCATACTTCATCTGATATTTCCTTAACTATCATATCATTGCATAGAATTTTCATATTTGCTAAATTATACGGTATTTATTTTGTTCTTTTCACAAATCCAGAACATTATAATTTGTAAGTGACTAAAGATAAGTACACAGACCATGAATAAAAAAACTTGACAGAAAGCATTCTGCCAGTTTGGGCTTCGATCACCGGTTGAAAAATGGTCAAGAAAAAAATTTGGACCATTTCTCGATTTGTGTGTGTCATCCTTGCGCAGGGCCATTTCTCTGTAGCGTTCCAGTTTTATCGGATGTCCCCAAAGGGAGTGATAGAGCCAAATTTCAGCAGTATATAAAGTCTACATTTTCATATTATGGCCGATTTGGGATAAGTTGACAACAGCATCTTATCACAGCATCAACTAATTCACTACTTTTGGACTGGTTTCACTTGGTTATTAGATTATATCTAGGATTTTCAATTATGTAAAACTTTTATCTAGAAGCTCATCTAGTTCCTTTTGAAGCTAAACAATCTCGATATAAAGCCAGACTTGAGCGTATAAGAGACCGACCCAACCTTTTATCGAGCATTTCGAGGCTTGTTTAATGATTATCTATAATATAATTATCTTTCACTTGACATATGCTAATACCGCAATATATTACTATTCAAGTAAGGCTTATTTTGAACTGGTTTTAAACTTATTGTGATGTTTTGTGATAGCTTTTATCTAATAGCCAAAATAGTTTGAATGCCCCCCAATTTAAGTGCAGAGCATTCAGACAACTACAGTAAGAAACTGAAGCTCAAACAAAATCACATGTCTGCCTCATATGTTAACACACACATATTGAATACAATATCGAGGGACTAATGTACATAACAAGTTTTGTCGAGTCCGACTATATCTTAGTTTTTACCTTCAAATTTTGTGCAGGCATTATGCAACTGCACTTATCCCTGATCCATTCGTCCTTAATACTAACCGCCTAATCTGTTATGATACACCAACAAAGAGAATTAGTATTTATCCCTGACCCATTCGTCTTTGCAATCAGTTGAATTAATATATGTGTCCTTAGTTTCAAACAAATGCCCGGACCATACTACTGAGCCGAATGAATATATATGGTGAACAAGTTTAAACGTACAGACTTGCAAGGCCGGTAAGTAAGCGAGGCTTTGGTCTAGGTCAATTAAAGGCTATTTAGCCGTGTGCTTGAGCTGTCCCAACTCCCAAGCCGGCGCGATGACTTGGTTTTCTACCCCCTCTCCTTTGTTTTGTTTTTTTGAACGGCGGAAGTATATAGAAACTAGCAAGAAGCTAGAGAACAAAATTACAACGAGTTTTTACAAGCTTTGATAGGATCAAAAACCCAATCTAACCACAAGGGATTTAATTTCGTATTTCTATGTAAGATCCAACAGTGAGATAGGACCTTGATTCTTCGCCGAGAGTGTCTTTCCGAGGAGGCTTGAGGTCGAAGCATATCCGATTTCTATATCTCCAAATGATCCAAGTTGTTGTTTGAACGACAACATCGAAACAAGATTTCAGAGTATTGCTGAAATTGACATTGTCACCCCAAACTAAAAGACTATGAATATCTTTCGGAAAATCACCACAACTCCACCAAGCGGAAACCATATTCCATAAACCAACTGCTACCGGACATTCGATGAATAGGTGAGAGGAGGTTTCTTGGCCTTCATTGCACACCGGACAACGAGTCGAATCAATGTCAATCCCGCGAGCATTCAAATTACCCCCTCTACTTTGTTAACAGAGAGAAGATTTAAAAAATAAAAATAAAAACGTTTTGTTTCTTTGTGGTGTCTTATTCTTCTAATTTGTTCGGTTCAACAGGAACGGTCAAAGGTTGAAACTTGTGTTCGACTTATAGAACTAGTTCCGCTGTTCGATCTTCAGCAACATCTGATCTTTTTGACTTGGCTCGACAAACTATCAAGTCAAAATCGAGCTTATCAAGTCAAAATCGAGCTTAGCCTAAATCTGAGAACTGAAATTAAGTCTGGTATAAATAAAATGTTAGCAAAATGCGACTGCACCTAAGTATCTCCGACCCATCCGTCTGTTGCTCCAAAATCATGACGTCCAGCTCTCGAAAGTCCTATGTTACAGAACCCGGACAAAGAAAAAAGGTTCAGGCTACGGGGAAAACAGAACCCGGACAAAGAAAAAAGGTTCAGGCTACGGGGAAAAAGTCGAGAAAAAAATTTGGACCATTTCTCGTTTTGTGCGTGTCATCGAGTATGTATAATGAAGGCTCAACAAACTATCAAGTCAAAATCGAGCTTAGCCTAAATCTGAGAACTGAAATTAAGTCTGGTATAAATAAAATGTTAGCAAAATGCGACTGCACCTAAGTATCCCCGACCCTTAGGCAGTTGCTCCAAATCTTGTAGTCCTGCTCTGGGTCACTTCTACTTTGTGGTGCGGTGTGAAGACGGGGGGGTTTTTGGACCATTTCTCGATTTGTGCGTGTCATCCTTGCGCAGGGGCCATGCTAATCTTCTCTGTATCGTTCCAATTTTAATTTCTCGTTTTGTGCGTGTCATCGAGTATGTATAATGAAGGCTCAACAAACTATTAAGTCAAAATCGAGCTTAGCCTAAATCTGAGAACTGAAATTAAGTTTGGTATAAATAAAATGTTAGCAAAATGCGACTGCACCTAAGTATCCCCGACCCATCCGTCTGTTGCTCCAAAATCATGACGTCCAGCTCTCGAAAGTCCTATGTTACAGAACCCGAACAAAGAAAAAAGGTTCAAGCTACGGAGAAAACAGAACCCGGACAAAGAAAAAAGGTTCAGGCTACGGGGAAAAGTCGAGAAAAATTTTTGGACCATTTCTCGTTTTGTGCGTGTCATCGAGTATGTATAATGAAGGCTCAACAAACTATCAAGTCAAAATCGAGCTTAGCCTAAATCTGAGAACTGAAATTAAGTCTAGTATAAATAAAATGTTAGCAAAATGCGACTGCACCTAAGTATCCCGACCCATCCGTCTGTTGCTCCAAAATCATGACGTCCAGCTACAAAGAAAAAAGGTTCAGGCTACGGGGGGAAAGTCGAAAAAAAGTTTCAGGCTAACAAACTATCAAGTCAAAATCGAGCTTAGCCTAAATCTGAGAACTGAAATTAAGTCTAGTATAGATAAAATGTTAGCAAAATGCGACTGCACCTAAGTATCCCGACCCATCCGTGTGTTGCTCCAAAATCATGACGTCCAGCTACAAAGAAAAAAGGTTTAGGCTACGGGGAAAAAGTCGAAAAAAAGTTTCAAGCTATGAGGAAAAAGTCGAAAAAAAATTTGGACCATTTCTCGATTTGTGCGTGTCATCCTTGCGCAGGGGCCATGCTAATCTTCTCTGTATCATTCCAATTTTATCAGATGTCCCCGAAGGAACGAGCGTTGCCTATCATGGCCAGTTTATAAGCTTACAACAAGTTGTTACACCAGTCGATGTGGGATGTGGTGATTTAACACTTTCTTTATTTCTTAATACAATTGTGAAACATACAGGTTACTCTTGTTTACTTATTCTTGAAATACTAGTTGGTTACCCGCGCATAGCGGCGGCAATAAAAAATTTACTAACTCAACTTTTTACGTAATTTCCTACCCGCTTAGTAATTTCATTTCACAAATGTATGTGTTCATTGGGGTTTCCCGTAACTTTCCCGCAACACCATATTAACATTATCATTCTCGCATACTCTCTCCGAAAGTATATAGTTTTAACGTATCAAGTTTATATTTAATTAAGATTAAAGTTGTAAAAAAATATAAATCAACATAAAATAAACTCATTAAAATGTAAAAAAAAATTATAAAAATATATCAAAATGGATGTTGAATTAAAGAGCATAAAATTTTAAAAAATATGGTGAAATTAGATCAAAATAAAATTAAATAGATAAAAAGATATTTCAATTTAAAAATAAAGGTGATTTTTTTACACACGTCACTTTATGATGTGATTCCCAAAAATGAGATGGATGGTCAAGATTGCACCTCCTTATCTTAATTTTTAATGGGTCACACATCATAAATGCTTTATATAGTACTAGTTGGTTACCCGCGCATAGCGGCGGCAATAAAAAATTTACTAACTCAACTTTTTACGTAATTTCCTACTCGCTTAGTAATTTCGTTTCACAAATGTATGTGTTCGTTGGGTTTCCTGTAACTTTCTCGCAACACCATATTAACATCATCATTCTCGCATGTAAAAAGACAACACTCTCTCCGAAAGTATATAGTTTTAACGTATCAAGTTTATATTTAATTAAGATTAAAGTTGTAAAAAAAATATAAATCAACATAAAATAAACCCATTAAAATGTAAAAAAAAATTATAAAAATATATCAAAATGGATGTTGAATTAAAGAGCATAAAATTTTAAAAAATATGGTGAAATTAGATCAAAATAAAATTAAATAGATAAAAAGATATTTCAATTTGAAAATAAAGGTGATTTTTTAATCAAAATGTGACACATGTCACTTTATGATGTGATTCTCAAAAATGAGATGGATGGTCAAGATTGCACCTCCTTATCTTAATTTTTAATTTTTAATTTTTAATGAGTCTCACATTATAAATGCTTTATATAGTAGTATAGATAGAAGTATAGATAAAGCACATATAATAAGTCATTATTTTTTCATACCATGTCTCTTTTTTTTAACCATGTCCGATTAAGGTCGTCTAATACGGCCATACATCTTATGCTAGTATGATAAAGTCACTATTTTCCATCGCATGTTTGATTAATGTCGTCTAAGAGCAAAGGGTGTAGTGGCGAGGGGCATTCGCCACGGCTGAGGTGGCACTTCGCCGTGCCTCGTCGTGGTTCGCCGCCACACCGCCCCCCTCTTCGCCGACCATTTCGCCACAAAACGAATCACGATTGCCGTTTGAAAATGGGACCCACTCCCAAAATCTATCCGTTGCATTAACGGTTTAAATTTTTTTTTATTAAAATTAATTTTTTTTATCTATATATATCCCATATTTTTTCATTTTAAACACACACAAATACATTCAATCTACATTTTATAAAAATGAGTGACTCAAGCTTTTCCGATTCGTCCGATCTCGACGACATAGCTGAGTATGAAATGATAATGGAGATTAACAACGAATATCAAGATGAAGTTGAAGTTGTTCGAATGCGTAGATACATCAATCGTGAACGTGATGTCGCTGAAGAACGTTTAATGGCGGATTATTTTGGTCCACACCCAAAATATCCGGCCGAGTATTTTAGAAGACGATATCACATTAACCGAGAACTATTTTTGGAAATCGTTCAAGGTATTGAAAATTACATTCAAACTGTTAATCCTCTACCCAAGCATTTTCAGTTTTTTACTATTCGATATGATTGCACGGGTTTAAAAAGTTTTAGTGTCATTATGAAATGCACATCCGCCATACGCCAATTGGCGTACGGCACAACACCGGATGCATTAGATGAGTACTTGCAAATGGGGGCACATTGCGCACGCGATTGTCTAGATTATTTTTGTATGTGCGTTATGGATTTGTATCAGCCCGAGTTTTAAGAAAACCTACGTTAGCTGATATTCAAAACTTATACGCCGCACATAATAGGATTCATGGGTTCCCAGGAATGCTTGGTAGTATTGATTGTATGCATTGGGAATGGGTAGTATTGATTCTATTTCCGTATTTGTAATTTTATTTTAATGAAATGAATTTTAATTTGTATGAAAAATAGAAAAAAAAAATTGTGAGTGGGTGGGGCCCAAATGAAGAGGAGAGAGAAATGTCATGAGTGAATGGGTGTTTTTATGTGTTGTGTTGAAATGAGGTGGCGCTGAGGTGGCAGCAATGAAGCCCAAATGAAGAGGCTTTGCCTCTTCACTATACCCTTTGCTCTAATGGTTTATACAAAACATATTTACTATTATTATATATATAAAACATTTATAGTATGTGACCCATTAAAAATTAAGATAAGGAGGTTCAATCTTGACCATTCATCTCATTTTTGGGAATCACATCAAAAAGTGACATGTGTCACTTTTTGATTAAAAAATCAACTTTATTTTCAAATTGAAATATTTTTTTATCAATTTAATTTTATTATGATCTAATTTCACTATATTTTTTAAAAATTTTGTGCTCTTTAATTCAACATACATTTTGTTATATTTTATAATTTTTTTTGTTTTTTACATTTTTAGTGAGTTTATTTTATGTTCA
>BQNB010041566.1:0-46685 GCA_026074375.1 Tanacetum coccineum
TGGCTGGAAATAATCCTGAAAATTAATTATCTTTCATGTCCAGTGCTCAAGAAAAAAAAAGGCAAAATTTAAAGAATATGGCAGTACCACGGGAGTTCTGTTTACTTCAGCCGATAGTGATAGTGTCTGATGTGGGTGCACTTGTTTGTATCGTTGCGCCAGTTCTGAACACGTACAGCCAATAACTTCGTCGACGGCTGGCATGAAAAACTGTCCGTCTGCGGTTCCATCTGTAAGTGTGGCTTTGAAATGGTTCCTGTTTTTTAAGTCAGATGATAGTCGGTTTATGTTGACTATTGTCGCCGATATACTAATTTTTGGAGAGACGTGTTTTTGCTATTCGGTTATATTTTTTTGGGGATAGTTTACCTGTAAATAGGCTGATTTTGTTGGCCGTGGTCTCTAAAACTATTCTTCCAGTCACCTAAGTCGTTATACGCTGGCAAGTCACCTACAGTGGCCAACGAAGAAAGTGTTATTAAAAGTCATGTAATCCAAGAAGTAACCAGCATTAGTTAGTTAAAACCTTAATAATATTTAGTCGGGAAAATTCAATTGTATATTGGTGGCGTATTTGCTGAACGGTTATTCAAACAGGAAGTTGACGTACTTGTGGCTGATGGCGTTGCACAACCATCATGGGCACGCAAGATACCAATTATGTTTTGTGATTGTTTGGGTCTTCTGGAAGAGCCACATAGATTTTGCAAGGAGTCAGGTCTACCTACACAAATGAAAAAACATGAGACTTATGCTAATACAGTAGCAACAGCTAACCATAAAGGACAATCAAATGTATTACATCGACGAATAGGTTCGGCATTTCTATTGTTCAAGTCCATAGATGATTTTAAACATATCCGTATACAATAACAATACTACACATTCGAATCCAAGTAAGAATAGTCAAATTCCAGAAGCCTTGATGTACATTAGAGCCATAAAAGGCTCGACTTTCACTTTCTGCAAGTAGCCTAAAGGCCTGAACATGGAACGCTCTCTGATTACCATATTATACTAAGTCAAGAAATCCAATAACTTCGAATAATATTTATTATTCAAAATATTGAAACGATAATAGTTTAAAGGGAGAAACTAAAGCATGCTTAGTTCCAAAAACCAAATACTATTTATGTCAACTAACCAAAAAAATCTTGGTGGCATTTAGGATGATCACAAAGAACAAAAGATGATTGTGAATAATCACATACTTGAACCTAGCCAAAAACCAAAAGACATTTTTCGGTTCATACATGTGAGTATCTGACATCTTATTCGCAAAACATGGTCAACACAAATGAATGAAAATTTACCTTATAACTAACATGAGATCCAAACACCCGTTAAAAAGATCCAGTATACGGTTAAAAACTGTTTTATGGAATCAGCCCCAAACACCACTTAAAATTCAATGGGTGACTTTACTTCCAGCAAGTCACATAACCGGACTCAGTTCCTGGTTTTTTCTAGTTCAGGCCCTGATGTCGTTGACTTTAGATATAGAGAACTGGTTCCGTACCAGGACTTTTGAGTTGATTTCAGTAGCTGCCAATAAACAATAGAATACCAAATATGCTACGGCACACTTCATTTGGCAAGAGAGGAATCTTCGTTTATTCAAGAGTCAAGTTCGCTCTCCAGATCAAGTATGAGACATCATCGTGTACAACGTGAGACTCAAGCTTATTACATGTCAGATTTAAGAAGAAACAAAGTGTGGCGAGAGTGTTGAAGGCGTGGAATATCAGTCAGTTTACGTCGGACATGGTCTAAATCAACAAGTTTGTAAACTCACATCCACATTATTGTAACTATAACTGAAGCTACATATGTATCATACTATTATTAGCTCCAAGTAGCTTAGATGCACTACTGTCACAAATTTTACCAAACATCTACAAATTAATCATTCTTGTGATTCATTGACGAGTAATATCTTTAAGGAGCAAGCCGAGTCAAGTTTTCCAAGACGGGTTCTTTATTTTTTCATCATTCAAGGCTCCAGCTTTAGTAATTAGTCAAGCTCGGGCTTTGCAGCAATGAGCTCGTTTACACACCTAGCTAGTTTACAAAACAAGCAACCAAAATCTCTAGAACCTTTTGGATAATGACCCTACCATTCTAGAGCTTTTTGGATTAGCTTATTTAGTGGGCCTATCAAAAATTTGATAAGCCGAAAAGGGCACTTTATTGTTCTTGTAATCTTATAACCCTTAAGCTTATAAACTCAAATAAACCATAAGCTCAAGTTCATAAGCCATAAAAACTGACTTTTCTGACTATACAAAATTTCAGTAAGCCGATAAGTCCAGCACATATATAAGCTAATCCAAACACTATTTAGGAAGTCCTAATTAACTAAAGCTTATAGCTTGGGAGCTTATTCTTATTTGGAACAGTTCTAATAAGCTGATAAGCCTTATAAATGGAGCTTTCAGACTTTACAAAGACTCAAAAGCCGACGAGTTTACCAGATAAGCTAATCTAAAGAACCTTAACAGGTCCTACCTAGCTAATTAGCTAAAGCCTAGACCTTTTACATATTGGAAACCTGCCATATTCAGATGATGGAAACCTACATGATTGAACAATGAAGCCGTCTGCTAGACCAATTAAGTTACAACTAAAAGAAAAAGTGGATGTCAGGGGGGTCGAGGATGGCTAAAGATTAAAATACTAGCAAAACGGGCTAAAGACTAGCATTTGAGCAAACCGGTCTAAAGACTAACAAACTAGAATATGATATGGAAACTCAAATAATACACTTTCTGCTAACTTGAATTACAAAGAAGTTACAAAAAAAGGTTCCACGCCACAATTCATTCGAGATCACCATAGATGGTGTTAAAAAGCACGTACAAAGTTTGTTCAGAAACATATTAAGCAGCATAATATAAGATAATAAGGTTTATAGAAGTACTAATTCGAGATTCAGGTGAAAGGTGCACGGATACTAATGGCTCAGTTCATCTTGACACAAGGCACATTGACAGGATTCTTGTGAAGAGTAAGCATAAGACCCCCCATGTTTTTGCTCAGTGTGGATATGATCTAACAAAAGAGGCGTCCAAAGTGGGCTGGATATGAGCGTTGACGAAAATAGCATTGTGAATGAAATTCAATTCTGCACGAAAGCCGCTTCCTTTAACATCCTTGGCATCAAAGTCAAGAAAAACATTTAACACTTCAACGGTCTCGTACCTCTTCTCGTTCCCAGGGATACTTAGCGAAACGCCTTCATGAGTTACACCCCTAACGGTTCTACACATTGTATACGGTTCTACACATTGTTTTTGTTTATTGTTTGTATATCTATCGTACAAGCTCATAAGGATACCTATTTGTTTCGTGCCGCACTCGTCAAGATAGTCAAGAATTGGTTACCGAAGGAGGAGGAGGAGAAGAAGGACGGGGTGGAGGAGGAGGAACCCAAGCTAACTTGGTATCAGCTTGCTTCAAATCCCAATCGCCTCAAATTCCTAGTCTTACTTTTTGGGGTTCCCGAGTTTGACTATATATCTGATAAGTTTATTGAGGATTACACCATATTACTTGTCAAAGGTTGTGCCGTAAAACAGGATAAACTAGTATGAATCAAAGCGAAAGTGCCGTTAGCATCTGAGTATAACTTTAAGTCGGCTGAGGTGTATAGAATTTTTGACAAGCAACGCGGTGTCGTAAAGGTGCTCGTAAAGGTGAACATCAAGAGCTTCGTGGAAGTGATCAGGGAGCCCTTGATGTGAGTTAGACTATATAAACTGATAACTTTAATTGAGGATTACACCATTATTAATAACTTGTCAAAGGTTGTGCGTAAAACACATGATAAACCTATAAGAAACAAAGCGAAAGTGCCCGTAAGCACTGAGTATAAGCTTTAAAGAGTCAGTGATGAGGTTGTATAGAATTTTGACATGCCACGCGGTTCGAAAAGTTCTCGTAAAGGTGAACATCAAGAGCTTCGTGGAAGTGATCAGGGAGCCTTTGATGTGCACCTTTACGACACCGCGTTGCTTGTAAAAAATTCTATACACCTCAGCCGGCTTAAAGTTATTCTCATATGCTAACGGGACTTTCACTTCGATTGGAACTGGTTTATCTTGTTTTACGGCACAACCTCTGACAAGTAATATGTTGTAATCCTCAATAAACTCATCAGAGATATCGTCGGACTCGGGAACCCCAAAAAGTAAGACTAGGAATTTGGGGTAATTGGGCTTTGAAGCAAGCTGATACCAAGTTAGCTTGGGTTCCTTTTCCTCTTCCTCTTCCTCGTCCTTCTCGGTAATCAATTTTTGACTTTGTTGACGAGTGCGGCACGAAACAGATGAGTATCCTTGTGAGCTTGTACAAGAGCTATTATAAATAATAAACCAAAAAAATATAATTAGTACTTCTTTCAATTTAACTAATGATGGATTTTAAATGTACTACAATCCACCATTAATTGTATAAGATCCATAGTCATTCTGTTACGATTTAAAAACAATAAGTTTTGCCGAACCATTAAAATAACAAGCCTCATCTTATTTTTTTTAACCCTTTTGTAAATTAAGTAAAACATATTATGATAATAACCGAGCTCGATGCCACATGTTAATTATTCCAAGAAACATATAATCATAATATGAATGATCAAATAACATTAAAACTTACTCAATACGAGAGATGAGTTCACCATGAACGAAGAACACCGGTAGGATGAAGATCTTGTACTTAATCCTCTCTTCTTAGTGATGAATGTAATGTTTGTGTGTATTTTTATGAGGTGAATAGTCCTCTATTTATAAGAGATGTACTCCTAATTTAGGTATGATTATGTAATCATTACCATTATTCATTACGTAGACATTATATCTCTTAAAGAAATTTGTTACGCCCTTGTTTTAGGATAAGTGTAATACTTTATTATAGTAACTATTTTATTTTATTATGTTTGAATCTTAATAGGAAAGTGTCGTTATCTTTGGAGAGGTTCTTGTATTTTTATTTGACTGGTGTTAAGGAGCTGAGGCTAAAAGTGGTATTTACGTAATATGAATAATATCTTCACTTACATTATATATTAGACTATTTAATAAACAATTTATTGCCTTTTCTAAATCAGACTTTTTTTTCTTGTTGAAAAAGAAAACATGATACACGCTGCTTATCCTAGTCTTTTCATTAAGTTACCAATAAGCTCAATCTTTAATGATTTGAGTTTCATACTCTTAACTCTTCTTCATCCAATAATAATGGATTCATATTACATTAACATCATTCTTATCCAATCTTTATCTTTTTAATTTTATGTTTTTATCGTAAATAATCTTACGGATAATCTTTTACGAAAAATGTCACGTCGAATCTTACCCGTAACAATGCGTATAACATAAATAATTAACGAGTCTAGTAATTTATCAAGAATATATCTATAGGTGCTTTTCTCCCTAATATGTCTCTAACGAGATTTGAAACTTATGACTAAACCAAAAACATAATATAAAAAGTAGAAGTAGTTTACCAAAAAAATCACTTTTAGTAAGCTCCTTTAAAAGAGAAGAAAACGAAAAAAAGCCGCGCGGGTGATGATAGATTGGACGTGAAGCAGAAGAAGAAGAAGATCCTGCGAAGAGACTCGAAGCAACATGCCTACTGCTCCGAGCTAACAAAGAAGATGCCATCGAGATTTACCTTTTTTTGTTTTTTTAGGGTTTCGATTCTGTAATAAAGTAAAATAACAGTTTTACTCCTCGTATTTATTCCTGTGGTTTTACATTATCAGTCCTTTGTCTTTTTTAAAAGTGAACTATTAAAACTCGACTCGAGTTTCATCGAGCATTAATAAAATTTCGAGCTCGAGCTCAAAATATCTTACAAAACACGAGCTCAAATATAATAATCATAATAAAGTAAATTCGAGTATGTAGAATGGAAAACACGTAGTTTAATTTAGGCTCGATAAGGTTAGTGAGCCTTACAAATCGAGTTCAACTCGAGTTAACCCCTTTCTTAACTAACTACTCTCTTCCTCCCATTTTTTTGTTTATCCCAAAACTTATTGTTTCTTAGGTAACATAGTTTTCAACTCTTTTGACCGATTAATTTACGGGGCTTGAGATCATCGTCACATATATACAAATCAGATCAACACCTCCTTTATTGGTATGGGCTAGACCTTATGAGAATATTTAATAAGATAGCTTTGTGGGCTTGTTTCATTTTCTTTTGGGCCGTGTATTACATGGGGTGGGTGACTCACCAAAACCTTTTTTGAATTCATGAAATCACTAGAAATGAAACTTATTAGACTATTTTTCCAAAAAGGTGTAAATCGATGGGAACATCTCGGCCTCGTGCATCTTTTGATGTTAACCAGACCCTTCCCCAAGGACTCGACCCCATGCAATGATCACATGTCTCAGCGACCTAATTAGTCACGAGTTGAGATTGAACCCATACCATTTTCCAAAGAAGCACTTCATATTTGACTAGTCAAATGAGCGTTTGCGGTGAAGGAATGGTACCAACTGAGCCATGACCCAGTTGATACAACTAAGTTTCCTTTGTGTACGCCATCGTGTTCGTTATATCGACCAACGGACACCTGTTGATTAACCAAATAACGACGTTAGTAAATAATGACAAGTGATTATGTTGTTGAAATGTCTATGAAAAAGATAGTTTTTGTACGTATTTAACATGACCACTAGTTGCACATATCAATCATGAATCAAATATGATTTAGATGTTCTCTTTACTATAAACCAACCAATAAAAAGATATAATGAAAGTGATATTTTGTATATAATATCATAATTATTTAGTAAGTTTATATGTAATTTGTATGATGATATCATGTATGTGTAACATAAAACAAGACATGTATATTTTCTAAATGAGTCGAAAATCATCTCGGTCAACCATTAATAATATGACTTACATAATTTAATAGACACTAGCCGGGTACCCGCGCAATGCGGCGACGGATACCCGGTAACTAAACTTTGTGGCGAGCAAATGCTATTTATTTATAGTAGGGTATTTCGCCGCGTTGGCGGACTACGGTACCAACATAAATAACAATTTTTATGCGAGCAATGCATAGAATAATTAAATGAGCTTTCGGGAAAGAATGATGATAATTAGTATGGAATTAAAAGACAACATCGCTTATTGTTTCTCACACAAAACGATAAATATACAACACAAAATATAAAATACAGTCTTGAATATTTGCCACAAAATATGCCAAATAGTACCCAATACACCGAAAACTGTTCTTATGCATAAAAACGCCAACATAGCTACAATATTTTTGGACAATGCATAATTGTTAAATTCACTAAAAACAGCATAACATTTATGCACTAAATAAGCACAAATTTCTCTACAAACATCTCAAATTTATACAAGTTTAGCCACAAACAAATAATTTTTATGTGCTCATACAGCAAATGCAAGAAGAATGCACCGACACATTGCAAAAGCTAATAGTTTCTCCTGTATGTTTGGTGATTGGTTTCAGTCCTTAAAACTCACAACATTTATGCAAGCTTTGACAAAATTATAAACAGCTGATCTTAATAAGATGCACTTGCATGTCTGATAGAACAATATAATTGTAAGAACTTTAACAATTAAAAAAAGCAAAAAATTATGAAATTATGAATAGTTGGTTGATTTTATACGTATAAATATGTTTCTCTAACATTATATAATATATATATATATGAATGAACTGAAATAGAATTAAAAAATTAACATGAAACATGTAAAAAATAGTACCAATAGATTGACATACATCTTCACCGTCAGCACAACCAGCCTGTCGATTAATTTGTGTTGTCAACGAACAGCAAAAACAAGACGTATAATATTATTTGCCGTCAGAACCTTATATGAGCACATGCATGTTTGACAGCGCAAATTTGTGTTGTGACTTTGAACAAAACACTTGGTATTTATAAAGACTTTTTTCTTTTCGCTAGAATTAAAAGTCATTTATTACTACACGAAACGTTTATTTCTGTGAGCGTTTTTTCTTATAATAAAAAGCAGTTTCTACTTTCTAGTCATTTAATTTATTTCACAATGCATTTAACTTATTACAAGGGTTGAATGGAGGTTACATTGAACGGGCTGTTAAAATGGACTAATAAAGACACTTAAATATTTAGTTGTAACGTATTGATATAATTGTTACGTTTCTTCCCACACAAACTATATTCAAAACACACAAGTTAATTAGCATTCTAACAATCATAAAATTTAAATGGTCAAACTTGCTAGTGTGTATATATGCATGCCATGCTTTTATAGAGTTTTATGGTTTTTTATTTTTAACATTTTCATTCTCTAGCATTATTGCATTAGCCATTACAGTTTGGTAAATGTTACATTTTAGAATTGAAAGACATTATTTTTTTCAAGATGTTACATTTTATTATTTTCCAAGATGTTACAACATTGACTAATTTTTTGTTTTAATTTTTTAAAAAAATGTTACTTTGTTACTTTCCTATTAAGGAAATATTTTTTACTTAATTTTTTAAGCCTTCTTTATTTAGAAATGTGCTAAATGCATTATAAGGTAGTAGAGATAAAGAGACTAGCTTCATATCCCACCCGAATATCAATTAGCATATATGTTTGAACACAAAGGTTATAAGTTTATAACCAATGTCAAGTAGCATCGCAAACGCGCTTTACAAATAACTCCTTGGAGTAGAACTTATTAAACGCGTTTGTGATGCTACTTGGTATTAGAACCATACTTCGATCTAAGTTTACAAATATAGAATCAAATAGGGTGGTTTAGTTAAAATGAGTAATGGACGAGAATTGAGATTCTTAAAAAAGGGTTGGATGCATGATTAGCAATATAATTTTAGTGCATGCATCTCCACTCGTCACTTTTTTCTTAAACCTTAACGATGCAATGTAATCAACTTAGCAATTGAACGAGTTATTACTGTTCTATTGACTAATTTGGTTGCCAAATAACCGCATAATTCAAACATAGAACCAATTTAGTCAATATTTTTGTTTCTAACCTAAAACGACCTATTATATATGTCATTATGATCAAGAGTGCTCACAGCTAAGATAGATTCAGTTAGGTGTTATTAAGTCATGTGTAAAATGTTTGTTTGTGATCTAATAGAGAAAGATGATTGAAAATATTAAGTAATAAAACTGAAATTGTGTGCATTAAGTCATCTATTAATTAAACAAAATTTAATATTTTTTTTAACAAACAACCATTTTGTGAAATAAACTAATACCCAAATTTACATGCGGATAAACTAATACCCATCGATAAACTTGAGAGAATAAGACGTGGTTTCTTTTGGGGTGGGGTGGGAGAAACAAAAAACGATAAACTTGAGAGAATAAGACGTGGTTTCTTTTGGGGTGGGGTGGGAGAAACAAAAAAAATGGGTCGGGTCAGATGTGATTCAGTTATTGCATCATATGGGTTGGGTGGGTTGAATATCGGTTCTCTTAAGGCAAAGAATTGGAGGTTGGTCGGGAAATGGTGGTGGAGGGCTAGGGTCGAACATAGGGCTATGTGGGTTAGTGTTATCAAAAGTATATATGGGCAAGATGGGGTTATGGGTGACTTTGTGGGGTGTGTTGGGGGTAGAAGTGGGGTATGAGGGGACATCGTGGGGGTTGGTCGGGATATTGATAGAGTTGGTGTTGGGTTTTCATCATCTTTCACTCGAAAAGTGGGTGATGGGTCTTGTGTGTCTTTTTGGGATGACATATGGGTTGGTGGAGTCAGGCTGCGGGATCGGTTCCCTAGATTATACCATTTAGATAGGAGTAAGGAGGTTAAAGTGGCGGGTCAGGGTATATGGGGTGATAATGGGTGGACTTGGGTTTGGGATTGGGCGAGGGAACCACAGGGGAGGGTGGTCGAAGAACTGATAGGTTTAGAAGATCTAGTATCTCATGTTAATCTTACAGGTAATGGCAAGGACGCGTGGAGATGGGATCTCGATGAGGATAGATGTTTTTCCGTTAGAGCATTATCATCTTTGGTGGAGGATAAAATTTTGAACACCGGGGATGCAAATTTTGAGACTCTGTGGAACAATCTCATCCCAAAGAAAATAAATATTTTTGTGTGGAGGACGTTGTGAGGTAGATTACCAGTAAGAGTGGAATTAGATAGAAAGGGCATCGACTTGCACTCATTGTTGTGTCCCTGGTGTGATGATGCTTGTGAATCTGTTGATCATGCAATTGTGTTATGCAACGAAGTGATGAAGGTGTGGTCAATGGTGTTTGGGTGGTGGAAACTTGGAAACGTGAATGCGTTTACGGCTTATGATATGCTGAGTCACAACGGAGATGGTGTCGTTTCTTCAAGAAATTCAGTTTTATGGCAAGCGGTCGTTTGGACAACGGGGTATTTTATTTGGAGAAATCGTAACTATCGGGTGTTTGGGAAGAAGGTTGAATCGCATGTGAAATTATTTCAAGAAATACAACTAAGGAGTTATGAATGGATTATTAAAAGGTCTAAGAAATATAAATTGAGATGGAGTCAATGGGTGGTAGATCCAGGTTCTTGTCCATGTACAGGTTAATCAGTACATTGCACTTGTGTTTGGGCTGAGGTGTTGTTTTGTTTTAGCTGCGGGGTGTTGGTTATGTTTGCTTTCATTTGTTTCATTATATATAGTTAAAAAAGGAAAACTGATTCCTCCTATCACCTCGTTGGAGGTTAATTTTTCCTGTTGAGTGAGGGTGTTTGTAAGTGTGTCTTGGACTGTTGTCCTTTTTGTATCTGTTCTTGTTTCAGTTGATATAAAATTGCCTTATTCTAAAAAAAAATATGCTTACAATACTAACCAAGTTAATGTTAATTATTGGAAAGGAAAGCGATTTATGATGTGAACATGTTCCAATAATTCACGACTATATCGATGTATGTTTGTAATTCATAGCCATCGATATAGTCGTGACATTTTAAAATCGAGTGCTTACCTATTTCCATTTCTATGTGTGTACAACTAAGCCAAACCTTACGCGTTCGTGTTTAAGGCATAACTAGAATACCTTATCGGGTTTTCTTTTCTTCGTAATGTCGGGCATTACGGTATGTAATGCAGACCATCTAACAAACATCACAACACGTCAAGGTCATCTTTTCTGTGTTGGTTGGGTGGTGCAGACCACTTAACGATTTTTTTTACCTTTAATTTTGAGTGTGCGCGAGGTATATTATGAAGTATGCTTGTATTGTTTTTATGTGTTTAATTAAGTGTTTATCAGCTCAACTTTAAAAATTATGATAAACTAATGCATTAAAAACTGATGTAACGCTGATGTAAAAGTAGAGGTCGGTAACCATTATACACGTCCTAACATGAGGATTCTTGAAATTTCTATTTGATGATATGAAAACAAAAAGTAGCTACGATGTTCCCATAAAAAGACGAACAACAAAAGACCAATTATTTTTTAACACATTGTGCACAAGACAATGACATGAAACAAATGACAATTTAAGAAAATGAAATACAAAAAGCAACTATAAACATCAAACTGTTATAATTCACAGCTTATACACTTTGTCAACTTAGAGCAATAATATGGCAAGCTATTTGTCTCCCAATTACCCCAAGTAAATGTGACAAAAGTATACCAAATGTATAGTGAACAAGCAAGATTATCCGCGCGTTGCTGCGGGCGTTAATTTTTCGCGCGTTAATTTTTTTTTTTTTTTTCGCGCGTTTTTTTATGTTTAATAGTGTAAGTTTATTTTTTCTTGCACGTTACTGCGGGGCGTTAGAAGAAAAAAAAATTACGTTTACGACTTTCTATCGGCCTGGGCAAAAAAAAAATATATATCCCCTTTATTGAAAAAAAAAATTTGTCATTTAATATGAGAAAAAAACAAACTATTAAACATGAGACCGAAGAAATTAACCCGAAAAAAAAAATGTCCCGCAATAACGCGCGAAAAAATAACGCCCGCAGCAACGCGCGGGTAATCTTTGCTTGTTTATTATGTCTACCACTTTGTCAACTTAGAGCAATAATATGGCAAGCTATTTGTCTCCCAATTACCCCAAGTAAATGTGATAAATGTATAGCAAATATACAGTGAATGTATAGTAACATTTAGTTGTATAAATAGCCACGCATATCTCTGAAGTGAAATGCACCAATTTACCTATTAAGGTAATAATTCTTTCTTATCTCTTTCTAATCTTTCTCATATTTCTTTAATGGCTCTTTGAAGTTCTTGATTATATCGGTAATCTTATGATAAAACTAGTTAATTACAACACGTTATCAGCACGATCGTTCACGTAGTTATAATCAAGTAAGTTTTAGAAAAAAAATTCGAAGTGAACATTTTTCTTAAGTTGACAATTGGCAAAAGTATCAATTTTATCAAAACCATTTATATTTAACAAAGACACTCTTTTTTTGTTAAAACGTTATATACTTTATATGAAACTTAATCAAATTACAAAACTTTCTTAACAACAAATTTAGAATGATGATTAAAAGCATAACTATCTTAATCAACTATATGGACACATATGAGATTCTACCATGGACATATGACGAACTTGGGACTACTAACGATTTGTATCTTATTATTATGCTAACGTTTATTATTGTTATCACTAACCTTTTATTTATGCAATTAACATTTTACTTTATTGCAACTAACTTTTATTTACGTAACTAACATTTACTTTATTGCATCTAACGTTTATTTATGCAACTAACATTTACTTTACGCACTTAACATTTACTTATGCGGTAACTAATTTTATTTATGTCTTAACTGTTATTTATTTATGTACAGTAATTTTTATTCTCATATTTACTAATCTTTATATTTGTATTTATCATAATGTGCTAACCGAGTTTATTTCTTATTTTTTTTATCGATGTCTTTATAAAAATGTATATACACAACAGCTCTTTAACGGTTGTAAACGGAAACAAATAGCTTTACAACGTCTATATTTTTCGCTATAAATTCAAATATGTCAATCCATAAAGTTTTCACAAAAACAAATCATCCTTTATCTTTTTTTTTTGAACAGCGGATTTTATTAAGAAACTAGCAAGAAGCTAGAATTACAGAGAAATCAAAGAAGGGTTTTTAAGCCAATCATCCCAACTGAACGATGCTTTACATCTAGACTTACACCAATAAAAAGATATGGAAACAACATCATCAAAAATAATCACCTTTGAAGGTTTCTTCTCCTCGAATAAAAGTTTGTTTCGATAAGACCACACAAGCCACCAAACCACAAAAAAGACAACGTGGTCATCTCTTAAACCTTTAGACTGAAGAGTAAGAGGGCCATCCAGTGTGATCATTCAGTGAAGGAGTTAAGTCTGAATATTCGATATCCACCAAGACAAATTTGCGCGCATTTGTTGAGCTAAACAATACAACTAAAAAATGATTATGTCTCGTAATTCTACCCCCTATATCAAAGGACAAAGGATAGAAGCGATCTTCAATACATCCTACGTAATTATTGAATCTCGTAGGAAGCGTCTTCCAATTTGATTTTCCAAGCTAGAATATTACCTTAATCGGGGACAATTTTAATCCAGAGAGTTTGTAGAATCAAACCGTTCAAGAGACGTTGATCATCAATAAATCTCGAATAGAAGCGACCGAAACTCCCCCGATACCTCTCAAAGACAGGAAACCATCTTATCAGGACACGGAGATTAAGCAATCGGAATGGGCAAGTCCGTAAGCTTCTTGAAACTGTGGACTGCTCGATTCCTCCTCTAATGCTGCGACGAAGTAATTTTCAAGGCTTGGGCTCATTAAGCTTCATACAGTTTTGACGCATCTTTAATATTAATCAAACAGCCTATATACGGGGGAATAAGAGCTTCAAAGGCTTGTGCCAATCCATATATCGTCCCAGAAGAATTTCGTAGTTTTTCGCCATTGCCTCTGTTAATATACATAAAATCACGCACTGTTAATACCTTGATCTTTCAATCATTCCTGATTTCATTATAATATTCCCTCCAGCAGGATCTGCTTGCATATGTAGAGACTTGTATTTACCTCACCTTCAACTCCGTAATTAGCTTAATTACGACTAGGACATAAAGAATCATTATGAGAATAAAACTCTCCGAAACCATTTATCAAAAGCTCTAGTTTTAAGAGCAAAAAAGGCTTGAAAACTCCA
Organism: Tanacetum coccineum; assembly: GCA_026074375.1. Classification (NCBI taxonomy): domain Eukaryota; kingdom Viridiplantae; phylum Streptophyta; class Magnoliopsida; order Asterales; family Asteraceae; genus Tanacetum; species Tanacetum coccineum. Next base: position 14,193 of record BQNB010041566.1, read on the forward strand.
AGTCCACCTTTTTATTTGGCGCCAACACACTGTCCATTTAACCCTAGCGTAGATTTGTTACTTTTGAGCTCATGTCCGCATCCCATTAAAAAACTGGCATTCGGTAGATTAAAGCGAAACGATGAGCACCGTTTAAAGGGACTTTATAGATAGACAATGTGAAATATCCGGTTCGAACCTAAGACCGTTTTCAAGTAAAGTAAGCATACCTCCCAATTGAAAGGGACTTTTAATTCCAATTGATAGGGAGATTTCACCTTATCCAATTATTTCGTCCAAGCTTGTTACACGGGACATGTTGCCTCCCACTTTTGTACCTAAGTAAGTAACGGCACGTAATAAGAATTAGAACACCGAGTTTTGAACGTCCGCTACTTTGATTCCTTATAATCTCCAACATAACCCCCATAATCTTGCTTTTAGACATATTGATTGTAATCCGAGCTCGAAAAAGAAGCATTCCAAAACAGGAACAAGAGTACAATTAACATATTAATCATCACACCATTGACCCACAAACACCGCATCGTCCGCATAGCCTTATGAGAAAGATTCACCAATGAAAAAAGGACTTAGATGAATTTCCTTTAAATAATACCGACGGAATTCAACACTTTGAAATATTAATGTAGGCTCGCCATTAATTAAACTATTAAAAAGGACGGTGAATAAAGGGTCGCCTTGCTTAAGGCCTTTGAAGAATTGAAATTTTCCGTAGGACTCCGTTTATGTGATGGAAACCCCTCGGAATAATTAAACAATTTTGAACCATTCGCGTCCATTATTGCCAAATACCGAACTTTTTTAGTACTTCATCCAATGAATCATCCCAACGAACCGATTATAAGCCTTTTCGAAATCTACCTGTAAGATTAAGGATTGCTTTTTCTTGGACTCTTACACCATTTGATGACCTCATTAAGAATGACTGGCCCATTAAGATTTTGGGTCTATTGAATAAAAAGAACGGATTGAAACTCATTGACAATATCACCCAAATCCCACAAGCGATTGGCCAAGAATCTTAGCTTGATTTTGTACATGCATTCCAATAGACTAATTGCGTCTAAAGTCTTTAACCAAGATTAGCTGTTAATGAAACTTTCGGGGATTAAGGCTTTGAAACTAGGCATTAACATCCATTGGGAATGTCACCGAAGGTAAAGAAATTTTTTAACCGCCCAGCAAACACATCATTTTTCAATACATGTCAATTTTTTCTATTAAAAGCCAAACGAATCCATCGGTCCCAGGAGATTTGTTCGGAACACAATCCACACTCCTTCTTTTACTTCCTCTTTAGACACAGCAACTTCTATTCAGTTTGTTGATCGATAGGAACTAGTCTTAGGCAAAATTCATATCATAAAATTCGATTAGAGAAGGTTTTTCAAAATCTTTTTCAGAAATATGAAGGAAAAAATTAGATTTAATAACTTTCGGATTATCTTGCACTTTACCATCAACCATATACTCGAAGTTAGATTGACTTCTTTTTGTATTAAGGACCCCATGAAAATATCGAGAGTTATCGTCCCCTCAAGTCGCCCATTTAACCTTAGCACTTTTGAGCCAATTCCATTACATGAATTTTATCAAGGTATTGAATGGATTTAATAACCTACATTCTTATATTAATAATGATACAGATGCTCTAGGGTAGGGTGGGGCCTTATCAATATCAAGCATCTATTCGTTAAGCTCTTCTTAGAATACCAGAAAAACTCATTCTTGCTTTTTAGATTTTTTTAAGCCACTCACGAATTTTACTTTAAGAAATTTAAACTTTTGCATCACGTTCATGCATAGCATTAGTTTCAACCAGGGCAGAATTCCATGTGTCATGACAAACTTATTAAACCTTTTCCCCAATTCCGGCCAATGGTTGAAATTACCTATACCGGGATCGGCCGTGTCTATGATTGGATTCACGAAGAAGAAATCGGGCGATTGATCCGATAAGAATCTATCCAAGAAGTTGCCCAATATTATCAGGATATGTAATTAAATAAATTTTAAGAAATAGAAACCTGTCATGTTTACTCATTTTGTAGCGATTTGGTGACACCTTGTAATACGATAACCTCTAGGGGATCTCCTAAGGGCCCGCTTTGCAATAAACGTGGTTGAAATATCAGCACTTGACATTAATAAAAAACCGATCCACAATCTTTAGTGTTCCGTCTCACTTCATTTGAAAATCGCCCATTATTTGCACTACACGTTCCCCTTTTATTAACTATTATACTCCAAATAATCCATAAAATCTTTTTGTCTTAGTGTGAGGAGCATAAACCGCACACCATCAAGTTCTTAACACCAAAAATTTCAAACCAAGTACCCCGATTATAATGAAAAAATCCGAATGAACACAGTAACATTATCTTTTTGAAAGAATTTGGATCCCAAATGCAAAGAATTCCTCCGAATTGCCCACAGAATCACTATGTGCGTTAATCAAAATTCATATTCTCACAACAGCATTGGACACACCACAAGGTTCATATTCTCATTTTTGTTTCTGAAGAGCCAAAAAAATTCACTTTTATTTTTTAAACACAAACTTCTCTTAACCAATCTCTTTTGGCCTTTTGGGATCTAGGCTTGATAATGTCAAAGAAAATACTATTCACGATTAACCCCCGGACACTCCTTGAGATTCAATATCTCACTTATATTATTTACACACCTTTAATATTATATCCCTTTGCTTGGTCCAAACCTTACATGTTCCTCAGCACACAAAGGATTGACCCCCTGATTGCGGAGGTATCCACCTGGTTTTTTAAAGATACCCAGACACACTGAGCCCGACATCTCATTCTTTTGAAACCGTTGTTATTATTTGATCTTTCCTGTTCATTATGTTCTTTCTCCACGATACGAGGCGATGTAACATCATTAACGCTTCTCCCAATATCTTCTTGCATGGAAACCCCATTAGGAGTAAAACCTGGTGGGAATTTGATACTATGATCAGATACTGGTATGTTAGCATCATTATCTTTATTTTTGTTGAGGATAGAGTAGATGCCAAAAGGATCTTCCGATGGATTCTCGTTTTGTTCTAAAGGATCATCAAGTTCAGTCTCTGGAACTTTATCCACATCGTCAGCATCATCAAAGTTGAACGCACCATGGCTATTTGCAGTGTCTCCTTTAGACCCTTCTCAGATTTATCTTCATCATCAAATTTCATCAGCGAATGTCAGGAAAACCAATCCAGGGATTTCTTTAGGGTTAATACAAAACCTTACATCGGAAGATAGATACTTTAAAGTTCTATAAATAGTATTTCCAAGTTTTGAATAGCTGCATTAATCTTTTGTAATTATAAAAAACCATCTTCTTCCTGATCTTCGGTTGTATGAATTCTCTACCCATCTTCTAGAAACTTTTTAAAGGTATTTTAGACCAAAGTTTACATGGGGACTCCTTCGATCTCTACCCCATAATTCTACTTCAGGAAGGGAGTCGGTTAGAAGTTTGTTTTAAACGAGAACCTCAGATCCAACCCCCCTATTTTCTGAAATAATTCCTTAATTTTAGACGAGGAAATTCAACAAAACCATAGTTCTCCCATATATTGAGTTGATTCGTTCAAAACCTTCATTCTTTTAGACTACCTTAAAGATGCGACAAAGATGCAAATCTTTAACCTACTCAACAAGGTCTTAGGAGCTTTTGAATTAAGACCAATCATCATCCAAAACATTGAGGCGCAGATTACTGTCAATGCTTCAAAGTTAATATGTGTTTTCAGCACATGGGCTTAAGATTTACCTGCTTTTACTTGACCCATTTTTCGTTAACGTTACTCTTTCTTTTGGGCTCATACACATTGTCTTTTCGAGAGCTTTATTAATCTTCAAAGGAGTTCTATGAAATCTGGCAACGTCCCCCCCCCCCCCACCCCTTTGCATGGAACTTGATCGACCGACCCAAAATAGTGCAAGATGACTTACCAATCAGTTCCATGTTAAACACATTAATAATCGAAACCACTAAAAACCGAATCTTTTTTTCCCATCTTGCAGATTCTTAAATGGAATAATCGAGTCAATACGTTGTCCCATATTTATTGCAAGCATGACAACAATTTTGGCGGGAAGGAAAAACCTCAGGGGAAAATTTACACATAGATTGAAGTGGAGATCTTAGCCACATCATCTTCTTTTGTTCTAAAGATACCCATGATACAATGAAAAAATTGAAAAAATGAATTTGTAGAAAACGACCAGAAACGAAACCCTAAAAAACGAAAAAGCCCTATAGTCCCAAGTTAAGGGATCGCCTAACACACTCGTTTAGAGATCGAATCAACAAGTGATGATCTCAATAAACAGGGGTTATAACAATCACCGCTCTAGGGAGGTAGTAGCAATATTCGAATTAGGACTCATAGAGGCGAAGGGGATTGAAAGGAGATCTAATTCCTAAGATTATCGTCGAACGGATTAAAGAAGGATTTGGCAGAGAACAATGAATACAAACCCTGATCTCACTAAATCAGCATGGAATAAGTAATTACTTAGACCAAGAAATCGATTAGAAATCCGAACCCTAATTCTAAAATCACGCTCGAATCTAACAAGAGAGATTAGAGAAAGCTATTATCGATCTACACAAATCAAACGTTATTCGATGAATGGAAATCAAACAGGTTAGGCAAATCGATTAGATGAGTGGATCTTGGATCTTGAAGATGGAGAGGATGAGGACCTCATGGATCTAGGGTTTTGTGTGTGTTTTTTATGTAATCATAATCAAGTTTTTGCTCAAAGAAGTTTTTCAAAGATGATTCACCCGCTTCTCATTGTCGTCACCATTATGCTTGTCTTACTTCTTATCCCGCTTTTCCAACTCCCACCTAATGAATTTAAACTTTCCGTATTTATGTATTTGTTTATAGCTCTCCCACTGTATTGTATTGCATTACTTATTGATATATATGGATTTTGATGTTGACTCTATTATTTATTCCATTTGTGTTTAGCAACAAAATGTCAAACATTGAAAAACTCAAATTTCCAGCTCTTGACATAACTGGAGCAAATTATATACAATGGACGGGATATGTTAAAAGGCATCTCAAATCAATGGGTGCTTTAGCAACGATACAAGAGGGCAACAAATGCACAGAGGAAACCAAAGCGAAAGCTGATGTTTTCCTCCATCAACACATTGATGAAATGCTAGAATTCGAGTATTCAAATTGTAATGATCCAAGCACTTTATGGAAAGATTTAGAAATCAGATTTAATAATCAAAGGGAAGTTTTACTCCCTTCTGCTAGAGATGAATGGAACAATTTAAGGTTCCAAGACTTTAAAAAGGTTAATGAGTACACCTCTGCCTTATTCAGAATTTGTCGAACACTCAGATTTTGTGGGCAAACTGTTACTGAAGGAGATATGTTGGAGAAAACTTTCTCCACATTCCATGCTTCAAACATAAACTTGCAGCAACAATACCGATTGCAAAATTTTAAAAGATACTCTGATCTAAATGTAAATCTTCTTGTAGCAGAGAAAAACAATGAATTGTTAATGAAAAATCATCAAAGTCGTCCCACAGGATCGTTAGCAATTCCAGAAGCAAATGCCGTTAACAATAATGATAACAAAAACTCTGGAAGCAAAAGAGGAAGAGGTAACCCTCGTGGGCGTGGGCGTGGTCGTGGCCATTATGGCCATAACCGTTTTCCCAACCGAAACTATACTTACCACCGAGGTGGTTATAATGGTCGTGGTCGTGGTCGTGGTCAAAGAAATAACACTTACCATGCTCCACAAGTTAATGATTTCAATCAGAAAAATAATGAAGTTGGTACCTCCCAAAACCATGAAGGATCTTGTTTCAGGTGTGGAAGCTTGTCGCACACCTTCACATCTATGTGAGCTTTACCAAGCATCTCGTAAAGGAAAAGAGAAAGAAGTGAACCATGTGGATCAGTTTGATAACACAAACACTGAGCTTATTGCCTCAGACTTTTTCAATGACTTGGAAGTTTGAAAGAAAAGTTGTTGGATCTTAATAAATATGTATAATACCTATGTAAAATAATTATGCATTTCTTTTCAGTAACTTTGTTTAACTATGTATAATTATTTTTTCCTTTCATGTAAAATAAATAAATTTTCTGTTATGTACACTCATTATTTTTTTTATGTTCATATTAGAAGTTTAAAATGAGTCTAAATGAAGCGCAATATCAAGCAAAGGATGGAGATCTATGCATAGCGGATAGTGGTGCCACACACACTATCCTCAAATCCAAGAAATATTTTTTTGAATTAAAACCAACAAAGGGAACCATTGACACAATTTCAGGTCCTACAAACTTGATAGACGGAGTAGGGAAAGCTAATGTAGTGTTACCAAATGGTACACAACTCTTGATAGAGAATGCTTTATTTTCTCCAAAATCCAAAAGAAACTTATTAAGTTTCAGATGCATATATCATAATGGATATGATACTCAGTCAAGGACTATTGGAAACAAGAAGTATTTGCACATCATAAATGAGAATCAAGTATTTGAAAAACTGCCAATGCTCCATTCTGGTTTGCATTATACACATATTAATGTGCCTCAAGCACATATGGCAGTTAAAGAAAAATATTGTGACCTTGGTATATTCAGCTTATGGCATGACAGGTTAGGTCACCCAGGATCAACAATGATGAAAAGAATAGTCGAAAACACACATGGACATCCACTAAAAGATCAAAAGTTCTCTAAAATGGATAAGGTGCCTCTATGTACATCTTGCTCTATTGGAAAACTGATTGTAAGGCCTTCACCACTTAAAATTGAAAATGAATCACCTATGTTTCTTGAAAGAATTCAAGGTGATATATGTGGCCCAAGTCATCAACCATGTGGACCATTTAGATACTTCATGGTTCTAATAGATGCATCCAGCAGATGGTCTCATGTCTCATTATTATCAACTCGCAATATGGCCTTTGCAAAATTTCTTGCTCAAATTATTAAGTTAAGGGCACATTTTCCTGATTATACAGTTAAAAGAGTGAGACTTGATAATGCAGGAGAATTCACATCACATGCTTTTAATGATTATTGCATGTCTGTTGAAATTGTTGTTGAACATCCAGTTGCTCATGTTCACACACAAAATGGTTTAGCAAAATCATTAATCAAACGCCTCCAACTAATAGCTAGACCATTGATAATGAGAACTAAACTCCCTGTATCTATGTGGGGACATGCAATTTTACATGCTGCATCATTGATTCGCATGAGACCAAGTGCAGATCATAAATACTCTCATATACAACTTGCTTCTGGCCAAGAGCCAAACATTTCCCATCCTAGAATTTTTAGTTGTGCAGTGTATGTACCCATTACACCGCCACAACGCACAAAAACATGTCCTCAAATGAGATTGGGAATTTATGTTGGATATGAAACATATTCCATCATAAGATATGTTGAGCCTTTAACGGGTGATGTCTTCACAACACGTTTTGCTGATTGCCATTTTAATGAGGCAATTTTCCCTCCGCTTGGTGGGGAAAGTGACCCATGAGAAAGGATGTTCATGGAGTGAAACTGCCTTGTTATATCTTGATCCTCGCACTAAACAGAGTGAGACTGAGGTTAAAAAGATTATGCATTTGCAAGAAATTGCAAATCAGTTACCTGATGCATTTACAGATACAAAAAGAGTAACCAAATCACATATACCAGCTGCTAATGCCCCAGCTAGTGTTGAAATACCAAATCACCAAGCTGGTGATAACATCGCTAAAGAGTCTCAAAAGCGTTTAAAACGTGGAAGACCAATTGGTTCAAAGGACAAAAATCCTCGTAAAAGAAAAGAAACTGAAAAGAACTCTGACCATGATGAAAATGTTCTTGATGAAACACAAGATATCAGAACCTCACCCGAGGAAGAAATGAATGATACGAATAAAGAAATGTCAATCAATTATAGTCAAACAAATATCTTATGGGACCGGAATGAAATAGGAGACATTGATGAGATATTTTCTTATTTTGTAGCAAGTGATATCATGAGTGGTGATGATGATCCCGAACCAAAGTCTGTAATTGATTGTCAAAATCGACCAGATTGGGGTAAATGAAAAGACGCTATGCAAGCTGAATTAAATTCACTTAATAAACGAAAGGTTTTTGGGCCTATTGTTACCACACCTAGAGATGTGAAACCTGTAGGATGCAGATGGATTTTTGTGCAGAAAAGAAATGAGAAAAATGAAGTTACAAGGTATAAAGCTCGACTTGTAGCTCAAGGTTTTTCTTAAAGACCAGGAATTGTCTATGAGGAAACATATTCTCCTGTCATGGATGCAATTACTTTCAGATATTTAATCAGCTTAGCAGTCTCTAGAAATTTAGAGATGCGTCTTATGGATGTTGTTACTGCTTACTTATATGGATCAATTGACAACGACATCTATATGAAAATTCCGGAAGGATTTAAAATTCCTGAATCATTGAGTTCAAAACCTAAGAGAATGTAAGCATTAAAATTAAAGATCTTTTATATGGATTAAAACAATATGGACGGATGTGGTATAATCGTTTAAGTGATTATTTGATAAGCAAAGGATATAAGAGTAATCCTATATGTCCTTGTGTCTTTATCAAGAAAACAACATCTGGGTTCGTAATTATACCAGTAACAATGCGCATAACATAAATAATTAACGAGTCTAGTAATTTATCAAGAATATATCTATAGGTGCTTTTCTCCCTAACATGCAAGCTAAGTCTATGTATCGGCCGGGATGAAGCGACATCAAAACATGCAAGCTAAGTGGCCGTTATGATTGGACTCAGAAATGGCTTGATCTTGGTATGGTATGTTTGCCACAAAATGGGTGTAGTTTTACACCTTCAATTCACTTATGCCGGACATAGTCTAAATCAACAAGTTTGTAAACTTAGATCCACATTATTGTAACGATAACTCAAGCTACAGATGTATCATATTTGCTAGTGTTTGGATTAAGGTTTACTCACCGGTCAACACCAACCTGATCCTGACCCGAATTGCCACCCCCTTTATTATCATATATATCTTGTAAATGTCTCTAACGAGATTTGAACCTTATGACTAAACCAAAAACATAATATAAAAAGTAGAAGTAGTTTACCAAAAAAATCACTTTTAGTAAGCTCCTTTAAAAGAGAAGACGACGAAAAAAAAGCCACGCGGGTGATGATAGATTGGGCGTGAAACAGAAGAAGAAGAAGAAGAAGAAGATCCCGCCAAGAGACTCGAAGCAACATGCCTACTGCTCCGAGCTAACAAAGAAGAAGCCATCGAGATTTACCTTTTTTGTTTTTTTAGGGCTTCGATTCAGTAATAAAGTAAAATAACAGTTTTACTCCTCGTATTTAATCCAGTGGTTTTACATTATCAGTCATTTGTCTTTTTTAAAAGTGAACTATTAAAACTCAACTCGAGTTTCATCGAGCATTAATACAATTTCGAGGTCGATCTCAAAATATCTTACAAAACACGATCTCAAATATAATAATCATAATAAAGTAAATTTGAGTATGTAGAATAGAAAACACGTAGTTCAATTTAGGCTCGATAAGGTTAGTGAGCCTTACAAATCGAGTTCTGATACTCGAATTCAGGCTCCACAACATGCTCAAGTAACTTGGACTCGAGCTCAACTCGACTTAACCCTTTTCTTAACTAACTACTCTCTCCCTCCCATTTTTTTGTTTTTCCCAAAATTAATGTTTCTTAGGTAATCTTAGTTTTTCAACTCTTTTAACGACTAATTCACGGGGCTTGGGATCATCATTACACATATACAAATCGGATCAACACCTCCCTTATTGGTATGGGCTAGACCTTAATGAGTAATAAGATAGCTTTGTGGGCTTGTTTCATTTTCTTTTGGGTCGGGTATTACATGGGGTATACTTTTTTGAATTCATGAAATCACTAGAAATGAAACTTATTAGACTATTTTTCCAAAAAGGTGTAAATCGATGGGAACATCTCGGCCTCATGGATCTTTTGATGTCAACCAGACCCTTCCCTAAGGACCCGACCCCATGCAATGATCACCTATCCCAACGACATAATTAGTCACGAGTTGGGATTGATCCCGACCGAGGCATTTTCAAAAGAGACTAAAATTTGATCGGTCAAATGAGCGTTTGCGGGAGAGGAATGGTTACGCAATGAGCCCATGAACCGTTGATACAACTAAGTTCCTTTGTGTTCGCCAACGGGCACCTGTTACGAGATGATTATATCCTAAAATAACCGAAACTACAGACAACAGTGAGTGTTGTTGTTGTTGCTGATAGATGTGTATGAATAAAATGATTAGTGTTTACCGTTGGTTGTAGTGTTGTAGAGCATAGAGAGGTGAGGTGGACCTTATGACGCACTGGCGCCAACTTGTCTTTTGGCTTTTCGCTACTCGTTATGTGAAGCATGGGCGCCACTAGTTTGCACATGTCATATCTCACTTTCATTTTGGTCCTTTAAGTTTATAATAAAATGGAATCTAATTTGATTTAGAGCTCCGGGTACGGTAAGTTTTGGGGTGGCGATTTCGCGAAAACGCGACTTGACGGCGCGAGAACCACATTGTAAGTCGCGTTTTCGCGTCTCGCGCCGTTATCCCAGCCGAGACGATTCGGGAAAACGCAAAACGTCATACCGCGTTTCGCGTTTACACGTTTAATAATTTATTTTAATTTTTTTAAATCAATTTTTTTTTAAAAAATAGCCGTTAGGCTGCATAAATTTGAAAAATATAGCCTTTTTTTAGGGTTTTTTTACACTTTTACCCACTTTAAACTCTATAAATACCTTATACAACTCCCATTTTTTATATAACTCTTCCAAACTTTCATATATCTCTTCCAAACTTTCATATATTTATAACTTATCTTTATTTTTTTTTTTTATTTTTTTTCTTTATATAACTCTTCCAAACTTTCATATATCTCTTCCAAACTTTCATATATTACTTCTAATTTTTTTTAATCAAGTCAAATGGATCCCAACAATGATATGCCCGATTTTTACGAGTATTACTCGAAACTCGATATGGATCAATATACACAATATTGCGGCTATTTAGAGCAATTAGAAGATTTGGAGGAAGATGAAGCCGAAAGTTCGGAAAAAGTTTCAAGGCGATATATTGCACGCGAACGAGAATTGGCGGAAGAAAAGTTGCGTCGTGATTATTTTGGGGATGAAAACACGCCACCCATTTATCCGGAAGAATACTTTCGTTGAAGGTATCGTATGAGTTCTACACTTTTTTTTAAAATAGTTAGTGATATTGAAAATTATAATGTTGACCTTTTGCCCGAGTACTTTCTATTTTTTAAACAACGCGCCGATTGTACCGGTCGTTTAGGTTATTCAACTCGTTTGAAATGCACATCCGCTATACGCCAATTGGCATATGGTTCAACACCCGATGCATTTGATGAGTATTTGCAATGTGCCGAACAATGTTCACGTGAATGTTTATGGAATTTTACTAAGTGTATATATATTGTACGTTGAAAAATATTTGAGGAAACCTACTTTAGAAGACGTCCAACATGTATATGACTTGAATGAAAGGAAACACGGCCTTCTGGGAATGCTCGAGAGCATTGATTGTATGCATTGGGAATGGGTAAAGTGTCCTAAGGGGTTACATGGTTAATTCAAAAGAAAAGATAAAAGATACCCAACTATAATGCTTGAGGCCGTTGCGGATCAACAATTATGGTTTTGGCATGCATATTTTGGGGTACCGGGAGCAAATAACGACCTTAATGTTTTATATGGTTCACCGTTATTTGATGACCTTCTAGCGGAGAAAGCTCCAGAAGCTCCATTTCAAGTAAACGGAAAAACATATGAAAAAGGTTATTATTTAGCGGATGGAATTTATCCTCAATTGTCTACGTTTGTCAAAGCGTTTAGTATCGCAAGAGATCAAAAAACCATCAAGTTTAAAAGAGTTCAAGAAAGTGCAAGAAAGGATATTGAAAGTGCTTTTGGAATCCTACAAGGTCGGTGGGGAATTATACAACAGGCACGAGGATATCACATGAACACGATTAGAAGAATCATGTATACTTGCATGATATTAATAACATGATATTGGAAGATCAAAAATTTGATATTAGTGAATATTGACATATGTACGCTTCTTCAGAGAGCAACATTCAACGTACTTGGGTCGAACGATGCGAAAGACAACGAAGGAGAAACAAAGAACTTCGAGATAGCAGAGTGTACGAAGACCTTCGACACGATATTGTCAAACACTTGTGGAACCAATATAATGAAATTTAGATTTATGTTTTTTTTATTTAAAAATTTTATGTAATGTTTTTTTTTTTAATTTATGTAATGTTTTTTTTATTAATGAAATTTTAATTTTAAGTTTAATAAAGTTTTTTTATATATAAATGAAAAAAGTGGGAAAAAGTAGGGTCCCCATAACACCAAAAATTATGGTGTTGACTAAGGAGGGTGATTCTGGTGTTATGGGAAAAAGTGATGATGTGGCATAAATTTCTCCCACGGCACGAACCACACCTTATGCTCTTATGGTAGTATATATATTTTTTTTGATTTATTTGTTGTAGAGATTTAATTAAAGTTAAGGTAAGTTTAAATAAGTAAAGGTAAGAGTTTAAGGTTAACACGCGAGGTTTTAGCAAGAATTTACATAAATGCGAAACGAAACAGAAAATGATAAAATTTGAAATCATGAATCATCGGGGTAAAATATGGAAATATTGAATTACGATATCACGCAGACAAGAAATAAGCTAAAAGACAGCTCAAAATTATTGGAAACGTAAAAATTATTGAACCGGGTAAACGGTAAAAATAAAATTTTACACAAGGGTAAAAATAGGAATAAAATAGGAATTAATTATTTACCTGATTTTTATGGAGTATTACATTAATCGAGTATATTTGCTATTGTAGGTTCTATGTACGTGTCGTGGAAGAAAACAGAAGAATACACGAAGAAATGGAGCTTAAACGAAGAAATAACTCAAGCTGAATGCTTCCCGGCACCTGCTAATTGTTTTGGCCATAACTCGGTCATATGAACTCTGTTTTAGTTAGTTCAAGCGGCCACACGAAGAGAATTCAATCATATACAACTTAGAAAAAATCTTAAATGTGCTTGACATTCATTGCAACCTATCATCTCCCCTTTCTAGGTCCTTCTATGCACGAGTTTTGGCCTCTCTTGAGCCTATAAATAGGGCCTCAAATCCCTCATATCTCACACATAACCATCTACAATCCTCTAATAAAGTAGAATAAGTTAGGAACTAGTTTTTGGGAATTTGGTTGAACTTGCTCCTAAGTTCTTCTCAAACCCAGGTTTTGATCCATCAAAGAAGCATAATTGAAGTGTTATTTAGAATCTATAAGCGATTGTGATAGAATTGTTCATAGTTTCTGAGTTTTACTTTGTATATAATAAAGTGTTCTTGGGAAATTCATGTGAAATCACCATATTTTGCTATTGGAATTTGGTATAATCTTGTTTATCCTTTGAATATGATCTTTACTGAATTCATGATTAATGTTATGTGTGTTGTTACTTGTTTGATTATGGAGTAGTCTCTTAATGTTTGTTTAAGCTTTTTGAGGATTATGATTTAGTTTTGATTGTTTTGATATGCTTTTAATGTTTATGCTTTATGCTTGATATGTTATTATTTGGATTATTGTCTATCCTTTGGTTGATGATCTCAGTCGATATAGGTCGAAAGGCTCGATTCGTGTGGTTGATTTTGAGTCACGAATCAATACTAGACTTGTGAGAAATGGATAGTAAATTGATAGACAACCCGAATGATTATGTGTTTAAGGACTAATCTCACGTCTAACGACTTGATTAAGGGAGGCATACTTGTATAAATACTAGTAACAAATCTATCTTAATGCGCTTGCTATGTTCAAGTCATAGGTCGAAAGAATTCTCTTGCATAATTGATAGATATACTTGCTCTTGTGATTACCCGTCAGTTGTGGCTTGTATGCTTTATTTGTGATTGAGATTAGCTTTTACATATCATTTCTTCTGACTAGTGTCTCTACATAAGCCTATAAACAAACATTATTTTAATAGTCTTGGTTAACTTTTAATCTAATTCATTTATTAAATTTTGCTTATAAATTATTGATTATTGCTATAATTATTGGTCTAATGATCGTGACAATCATTTGAGACTTTATTTCTAACTACTTTTTGAATTCTGTAATAACGCACAACTCACTTTGCGGACAACCTGGACTTACCTAAGACTGTACTCAACATTCGAAAGGGTTTACTTTTCCTGTGTGTTTGGTCTATTAAATGGCTAATGTATAGTCGTGATAAATTTAAGGCTTCTTGAAACATTCAAAGTTTTTGGCGCCGCTGCCGGGGAGTTTGATGGTTCTGTTTTATTTCTAATTAGTGGTTTATACTTGTTTGACATCTTGTTGCATATGCAATTTTGGTGTTAAAACTGCCCCATTAAAACATATTCTTTACATTAAAAAATGCTGATATGCTGCGTCGGTTTTTCTGTTAACAAACGCCGCTCCTGAAAAACCTGCACAAGTCAAGCCATACTTTTTCCTAAGTACGTCGTACTTTTTTTTAACAATCAAAAATTTTCTTGGATGTGCTTAGAAAACCCCCGTAAACAAATTGTAATATAAATTATGTTATTGGGATCATGTGAATATGTTTTGTGTGATTATGGGCCTTAAATTATTGTTTTTGTTTTATTTGACCTATTAAAATGGAAATAAAATGTTTATGTTCTTATTTGGTTTATGATTTGTTTGGATTCAAGCCTGTCTCAATGCTTGTTCTGGATTAATGTATTCATGTATCTTTCTGTTATTGCCCCAATATTATGCAGTACCTATCATCATTTTGTGAAATGTAATAAGCTGTTAAATCAGAAAACTGCAAAACTTGCAAGTGTGCCGGTTTTACTCCCAAAACCTCCATACTTCTAAAAATATAAAAACCCAAAAAGATTTTCTGTCTGATTTGTTTTTCTTTCTTCATGTTTATCTTGTTTTATGGAATATTTATGTTTATAAAACGTGTTTTTGTTTTGATTGTTTGTGTGTGTTTGCTTGCATGGTTATATTAAAATTAAAATCAATATAAACAAAAAACTATAAAAATCAAAAAAGAGTTTCTTATTTCCCTTTATTAGTTTGTTTGTTTGATTATGTGTTTATGTGTTTGCATATCTTTGTGTTATGTATTTATATATGTGTTTCTAACTAATAAAATAAATATAAAAATATAAAAACATGTCTTCTATCATAATAAAGCCGTCGCACATTTGTTTGATGTGCGACGCACCTTTGTAATTTTTCAGCCATCTTGTTTTTGAATTTTTTAAAATAATAAAAAATTAGACTCGATGTACGTCGCACTTTCTTTTAAGTGCGACGCACTTCTGTTCTACCAAAATATATAATAATAATAATAGTATTAATGATAGTAAAAAAATAAGTTTCGTAAATTAATTACTTCAAACCTTAAAATGTGTGCCTAATATATGTTTTTCTTAAAACTAAAAATTAAAAAAAAGATTTTATTTTTTGCTTTGGTTTGTTATGAATGTTTGATTACTAGTAATTATATTTTTCTTCTTATATTATTTTTTATTTCGTAATGTTTTATGTATGCTTGTTTTACTAAAATGTATAAAAATAAAAAATTTAATGAAAAAAAATATATAAAAATATATATGATTTTGAACTTTGTGGGTGCGTTCGCTGGAACCTCTCACGAGACTATAACTCGTCCACTCGGGCCACCGAGAGGTTTACAGGCTTGTTTCATACGCTAAATGCAATCGTGGTGCCTACGAAAGTGTGCTTTAGTATATTACGGTTTTTGTAGTTTAATTTATTTTGCAGATTAAATAAAATAGGTGGAGCTTAGATTGGTGGTTGGCATCTTATCACTTGGGGAGGTGATATATATTTGGATCATTATACTATATGTGGTTGAATTAACATGCTTGGCGTTCGGTTTCGCGCAATATCTTTCAAAATTCAACCGAGCACTTATGAACCCCGAGTAGTCTTGTTTCTCTTATATTTATTTTTCCCGTTTGTCCCATTTTTAAGTTATTTTCTAATTACGTAAAATGCTCAACTTAAGTGTGAGGGGAAAATGAATAAAAAAACCAGACTCGTTATTAATTTGTAACTTTTGTTCGCCCTCGGTAATCTAAAAATCTATGCTTGTTTTTAAATTTTTTGCCACTTAGGTTAATATATTAGAATAAAAACGTAGTAAATAAATAAAGTTTTGAAATCAAAGATGTGTCTGATTGATAAAGCAGATCCGACTCGGGATTGATAACATCACTTGCCCATTTATAACCACTTTAGTAAATATGTGAGGATTTTGAGCCTGTATATAACATACGTATTTTATGCTTGATTCCTTTAATTATGAGTGTGCTGGTGATTTATTGATTCTAGAACTTGTGCTTGAAATTATTACGAGACCGCGATGAGATCACGTTTGCGTGATATAGGTATTTTTAAATGATAAAGAGGCAACTTAGAATTTAACCCAAATTAGCCCATCCATTTCACATTTTTTATTCTTTTAGCTAATTACACTGATTAGCTAACCACCCAAATGAAAACCTTATAATAGTACTCATCTTTAGTGCTAGATACCCCTAGTTTAACCCAATGAGCCATTCTATTCATATTTCTCATCCAGAAAAAATAGAAATACAAAAATATATAACTTTTAGCCCAGCCTTATCCCTTGCCGAAAGTCTCCATGGTTGGTTGTTAATTGCTCCGTATGATTGGTTGATTTTTGCTTATAGTTTGTTCGCACTTTGTTATAAGTGTTGTTCCATTTTAACGGAGATGGAGATGACCAACTTCATGTTTTGTATTTATTGTGGTGTATCCTTATATCAAGTGTGAGGGAATTGTTAGTTGTTTGAATGAGAAAAAAGAGAAAAAAAGTGATGAAAAAAAGAAAAAAAAGTTGAATAAAAAGAAGAAGAAGTATGAATAAGTGTTGTTTGTTAGACGGAGGTTGGTTTGTTCAAAACCTCGCGGGTTTGTGGATTGTCGTAACTAGCAACATGGGTTTCTTGGACTTGTCGACATGTATATTATAAAACCAATTCCAATATATATTTCTCATGCCTTATCCACACCCTAATTAACCCTTAGCCTAATATTACAACCCGAATAAAAGTCATCTTTTGATAATTATACCTGGTGCTTACGCCATGTCGGTGCAGTTTTGTTTCTTGTACAAGCCTATGGTAACTTAATGAATCATGTCTGAGCAATTGAGTGTGATTTCCCTTTTACCCTCTATTACATCATATACGAGTGTTTGAGTGAATTATACTTTTCCTTATTCGTGAGGTGCTTAGTCATGTTATTACAGCTTGAAGATCATTGGGTATTGTCAAACATCTCTGTTTTCACATATTAAAAATCCAAAAATATTTTTCATAATTCTATGTTTGTTTTGTAAAGCTTATTATTTTCCTTATTTTGCTTGAGGGCAAGCAAACCCTTAAGTGTGGGGGGTGCTTGCGCCTTTTGCACTTATTTGTTACAAAAACCAAAAATATTTTCAAAAATTTCACACCCAATAAAATTTTTTAAATTAAAAATAAAAAATATCAAAATTTAAAAATATATATATAAAAAAATAAAAATTTCCTTGTCTTGTCACCTAGGACCTTGTTTATAAAATTTCTTTTCTTAGATTTGCTTGAGGGCAAGCAAAGTTTTAAGTGTGGGGGGATTTGATAACGCTCAAATTATACATGTTTTTATATGCGTTATCAATGATTTTATATATATAAATTGGTTAAATATAAGAACTATTGGTATAGAATAGAGTATATTTGCTATTGTAGGTTCTTGGAATGTGTCGTGGAAGAAAACAAAAGTATACACGAAGATATGGAGCTTAAAAGTTCACTTAAAGACATCTCAAGATCATAAGAAACAAAGCTCAGGTGTTTACACATATTGGAAATCAAGATACAAGAAAAGAATCAAATCTCAAGTTGAAAAATCTCTAAGTACGCCGCACTTATCAGTTGTGCGCCGCACTTCTTCTTAAAACATGCCAAGTACGCCGCGCTTATCACAAGTATGCCGCACTTCTCCCCAAAGTCAGAAGTAATTAAAAACTCAGTCAAACAAGTGCATTAATGTCCCAAGTACGCCGTACAAAATACTTTGTGTGCCGCACTTCCTATCCAACTATGAAGAATTAAATGAAGAATTGAATGCGAGTGCATTAACACCTAATGTGCGCCGCACATTTTAAGAAGTGTGCCGCACTTTTGCCCGAAATTCAGCCTATAAATAGAGATGAAAATCAAGCATTCCAAATCACTTCTCATACATCTCACACACAAACTTTTATCTTACACACACATTCCACCCTAAACCACCATAAAACAGATATTTCCAAACACACTCGTCAAATCTCTACACCATATTTAGATCATATAATCCATTTCCATAACCTTAACACTTATCACTTTGATTCTTAGAGAATTCACACCAAATTCTCTTAAGATCATCACCATAAACCTTGTTACCAAACTCTTATTTTGTGAATATTATGATTCCAGAAGATATTTGGTATATTTTGGGTTATCTCAGTAGCATTTGGTTGTTGGTTGATCATGGACTCGTTAGTTTTGGGTTGGTGGTTGTTATAGTCGAAATATTGGTATTGTTACTTTGCTTCTTATATGTGGAAACATGAATAATATTTTGAGTGATTTTGCCATATGGTTTATGAATATACATGTTTATGATTCGCATGTTATCTTACATGGATCAATGTTTATATCTCTGATATATCTTGCAATTGAAATAGGCCGCACGATTAGTTGCCCTTGAATATATTTAGAATCATGTTGGCATTATGATTCAATAACATGCTTGTGATAAAGGTGTGGTGAATTGATAATCAACCCAAGTAAATGAGTGTTTAAGACCCTTCTTATTTGACCGACCCGGGTTGGAGGAAATCATATGTATGCATATTTGATAAAAACCATTCTTTAATGCGCTAGTTATGAAAAGTAGTATATAGGCCGAAAAAGGATTCCCAATGATATCATGGTATATATCTTGTTATTAGATTACCCGTCCATATATGACTTGGTAAGTTTGTTTAAAATAAAGGTGCCACGATCTATCTCTACTATTTATTTTATTGAATCATGCAGTGTCCCTTGCTTACTTTATACACACGTTTAGGCTATTTGACATGTGACAATCAATTAGCTTTATAACTTAATAAACAATCTGTGAATTGCTACAAATCCCGTGGAATTACCTGGACTTACCCAATACTATATTACACTCAAATTGGGTATACTTTCCCGAATGTTGTGTTTTTGGTTAAAAATCGGTATTTCTAGCTATTTTAAATTTAAAGCTTGTAAAAACACACATCAAATATTAAAGTAATATAGGGTATGGATCTTCTAACTTTCACCAATAGTAATAAACCAACAAGGCAGCTGAGACATGCATACATGGCCGTAACGACGGAATAGTACCATGCCGCTCGAGTCACATCCTCATGTCGCGTAAAACCCAATGGTTATTGATTAAAAAATGGAATAAATTATTGTTAAATAAAAGTTAGGAACAAATAGATTATAAGTCAAAATAACAAGTTGCTAGACACTTTTTCTCTTGACAGTTACCATGATAAATAGTTGGAACTAAAAGGGGAGGGGGGTGAATAGTTTTACACGTTTGTTTTACGGTTTCCAAAGTTTACTTTCAAAAATGTAAAAGAATCCGAGTTAATTATCAATCAAATCACAATATGAACAAGCAATGACTATCTAAACGAAAACTAAATAACAACAATAATAATGTAAAGAGATGAGGAAAGAAACAACCAAACCAAGACACCGAGATTTTATAGTGGTTCGGCTATGAAGCACCTCTTCGCCCTACTCCACTCCCCGAGTATCCGACTCGAGATTTCACTATGTCAACAAGCTCCCTTTATGCGGAGAAAACCGTTTACACGTTGCTTACGTTATTTTCCGACACTGAGCTAATGTCGAGTCCTAATCTTAGCTAGAACCAAACTACCACTTCACAAGATATACACACTCACAAGATCTACACTATCGGATCTACACAATATCCGAATCACACAAATATATAAGATAAATACAATAGAGGTTTGGTACTTAGAAGAAAAGAGGATAGATCACTAATTAACACTTCGTTTCTTGACGAATACGAGTGTTCTTCTCTTGCACTTGAATAAGAGGGAAGAGATGAGACGAAGATATTAGATCACTTGAAACAAGATCTAAGTATGTTAGTGATCAAGATTTTTAGTGAGAGAAAGAAGGTTTATAGAGAGAAAGAAAAGACTGAAAAATTTCGTGCAAAAAGGAATATTTTTCTGCTGGGAATGGAGCAGTATTTATAGGCAGGGAATCCCAACGGTCATCTGGTGGCGGTCCCAGCGATCCCTTAGACTCCGCTTTTTGTGGTGAAGGTTGTATCTGTTATGGAACCTTCCATTTTGGGGGGAAAATTTAAATTTCAAATTTTAAGTTTTTAATTAAAAAATATTTTGTAAATGAATTTTTGAAAAAATACTTTTGTAGAATTAAAAGTGAGGATTAAGGGAAAAGTATTTTCTTAATCACTAATCATGCTTAATTATTTTGTTTGTTCATACCTTAAATGATCACTAATCTTAGAAATGGAATTTTACATTTGATAATTTGTAAACGTTTATTTTTATTGTAAACATTTTTACATTTTGTTATTATCAAAATAACCAATCTAATGAAACAACAATTGGATGGTCACTAAGCCACTCACTCCTCATTCTGTTCATTGCAGAAAACGGCTAAAACCGGACATGACTTAGACCGTTTACCCAATAATTATTCAATAGATAGTTACAAACCAAATTTTGAATGGTTTTTGAAACAATCTTTTTAAAACTTTTGAACTTCTCTTTTATGAAACATGAGAAATTTTATGATCAACAGACACGATGAGAGCCCTCACTTTTGCTTTCAGATATTATGTTCATTTTCTTATTTTGTAATCATTGATCACTTTTGTTGATCCCAATGAATAGATCTTATTTTCCTTTAGCTTGTGTAAAGGTTAGTAACCTTGGATAAATCCAAAACTACTAAGACAGAAACTATGATTATGAATACTACAAGTTATGCGGAAACTAACTTGTAATACTAAGAAGAACAATGAATACTAAACTTTGAATATATTGATTGATAATATTCTGCCTAGGTTACAGAATAACTAACTATGAGATTTGTAATTGAAGTTCTAAGTGCTTTTCTAACTATGCCGTAGGGTTCCTTTTATACACTAAGGAAACCCTAATGGGCTTACAAAACGCGTATAATGATAATGCATATCTATTCCTAATTTAACTCATGCATATCATAATAGCAGTACTAACTATATAAGACTAACAACACTAAGTATTAACTAACAGTACTAACTATACTGGCAGTACTAACAATGTACTGGCAGCACTAACTATTATAGCTAGCAGTACTAATAACTTAGACTATTTTCTTTAAACTTCAACAGCAGCACAATCTTGAACCAGCAGTATTAACTTCTAAAACTAACAGTAGTAACTTCAGAAGCCTTTAATTCCCAACAATCCTCCCCTAAACTTGATATTTACCTTGTTAATCATTAAGTTTCTTTAGTATCAACATCTTGATCATCAGGAGGATGTATCCAAACACTCTTCTACTTCTGAAGTTATGATCTTGTAAATTTAAGAAGCTCAAATGCCATCTCACTTTCAGAATATGAAGTTATGCTTTTGAATTTCTTAAAAGCATTTCTTAAGTTAGAGGTTAAAGTGTTGTAGTTGAGCTGTTTAGTCTAGGAGGTTCTTCTTCATCTATGAGAACAACTCCTTTTTCCTTTTCCTTTGCTCTCTCACTTCTCATCTTCACAAGTGTCTGAGCAATAGTGAGATCTTCATCATCAAATATAGTTGTTGTTGTAGGAGGAGTAGATGGAGTAGCAGCACTAACATTCACAGGAACACTGGCAGCACTAACTTCTGGCCTAGCAGTACTAACTTGATCAGCAGTACTAACTCCCTCACCAACAGTATTAACTGCTTCTTGATTCGCTGCATCTTTCTCTTGAACAAAAGCCATTCCTTCATCCACCAGATCATCAAGATCATCAAAATCACTGTCTTTAAGCATTCGCTTTATCTTGTCACTTGTCCTCCCCTGTTTGAATGCATCCTCACCTAAACTTTTGTCAGTAGAAGTCTCAACTCTGCCTTGAAACAGTCTTCTCTTCATAGGTTGTGAAGTTCTTGCCTTTCTCATCTTTTCTAGCCTCTTGACCCTTAATTTCAATCTGGTGATCACTTTGTCTTAGTAGTCTTTTTTGTCAATGATGTACAGGTTTCCCATCAATTCTTCGAATTATTCCATTCTACCCTCATCACATCCCAGTGTGTTACCTCCTAAGAAGATGTGAAACATGGTGGTGTAGGTGGTAGGTATCATCAATTAAAAAGTATTTCCATGCAACCCTCCCCCACTTCCAGATATGTGACCTTCTAGGAGAGGTGGTTCATTGGGCTTGTCAAACACTCTCGCAGACCTAGTCTGAGCAGGAGCACCCCTTATGGTTTCTTGGCACTTGGGACTATCACCTGAACTAATTTCCTAAGAAAGAGGATCATTAGACATTGCCGTGGATTAGGTCTTAAGGATGTTATCACTGTCCTGTGCTGCAACTAAGCTAGCAGTAGTAGTGATAGCCCTTTCCACACTATCATCCCCTCCTTATAGATAGCCTCATCTGCTCCATGGTCTAAAGGCACACTGGTCTAAGGTAACACAGTGACCTTTTTGGCTCTCCTATGTTTTTGAGTCTTTCCTTTGTTTTCTTTGATATGCAGATGAGATGTGATTATGTTGCTTAATGTGAGCTTCAGTTTAATTCAAGGGAAAACTGGTTGGAGGTGTTTCAGTTTGAAGTGATTCAGTTTGAGGTTCTGAAACATTTGGTTGTGAGGTAGAGGGTGTGGGTTAGGGCTTAGGGGGTATTGTTGAACCTTCATCCTCAGGTGCTTGGTGTTGCACCAACATGGAGTCAAAAAGTGGAGTAACTTTTCCTGAAATTTTTTTACTTTTCCTTGCCATATTAGAGAAAACCTTTTTACTATGTGTAGGTATCTCATAAGTATCATTAAAAGGTTCTGGTAAATCTTTAAGCTAGTTATTCAAAAGAGTTGTAAAAACCTTAGATACATTAAAAATCTCTTTGGATCCAAGTTCCTCAACATACCATTAAAAATTAATTTAGAAAATTTAAATTTTTGACCATTTGCTAAACATATAACTGCTAAAGTCAAATTAGTTGAAAATTCATTCCAATCAGTTGATTTTGAACTTATACAATGAAGGATGGTATGTATCAGAAATTTCCATTGAGGTGAGAATGAACCTTTTTGAAAAGTAAGTTTTGTAGAAAGCTGTTCATATCTCATCAATGCAAGGTTTTCAACAATTTCATCATTTGTTAGGCAAGCAATACCATCCTCATCATTAAAGAGAAGATCTCTTCTCACTGATGATTCTGATATGACCACAGCCTTGCCATCAACAATAACATGTATTTGCTTCACTGAATTGACTGTTTTGGAAGTGGCAGTATTCCAAAGCTCTTCAATGTAAGAAGCATAGATAGTTGTACTTATCATGAGAATAATTGATCAAACATGTAGAGAGTGAAGTCCACTATCTTAATGAAACTCAACATTATCCACTGACTTTTCTAAACAAACAACCATGATTAAGTTGATCGACAAACTTCAAATCCGCCATATAGTGATTGATTTATGAGAAGGGTTCTGGGTTTAAGTTTATTGATGAGAGTATGAAGGTTTGGCAAAGTTCAATTGAGATAGTATAAAGAGAGCTTAAGGTTTGATTGGACCGACTAATGAAAGTTGAATCTTATCTGAAGAAAAATTAATAAAAGAAGAAAAATCAAGAATTATCCAAATATAGACCCCTATAAGCAAGTTATTGGCGAAAATATCTCAACGGTTATAATTAATTAATGAAAATCTGTTATGCCCCGAACAGTATTAACGGTAACAAGCAGTACTAAATTTGGCTCAACAGTACTAACTTTTGCCCAGCAGTACTAACTTTTGCCTAGCAGTACTAACTTTTGTAGCAGTAATAAACAAAATAGAATTACCATTATAAACTAATACTAATACAACAATCACATTACAAAACCCATGTCGCAGCACTAACAAGCTTAGCACATCAACTTAATTGTACAAAGTTTCATCCAGCAGTATAAACTAAGTCCAGCAGTACTAAGAGATATCTAACAGTATTAACTCCGTCTCAATAATTATACAACACATGGCTTCATATTCATCACAAGCACTAAAGAAAAGACTAGATAGACATGTGAGAATTCACGAGGATCCATATTTATGCATGACCCTTGAATAAAAGTTAAGAATTGTTATCCAAACACATTAACCTCCCCTCAAACAATACTTTAGAGATTAAGTAATCTAATGCTAACAATTAGAAAGTTAAACCTGCTAACATCAAAAGCCTTTGTGAGAAGATCTGCAACATTATGGTCTGTGTGAATCTTAATCACTTGAATCAACTTCTTCTCATAACAATCTCTGATGAAATGGTGCCTTATCTCTATGTGCTTGGTTTTAGAGTGAAATACTGGATTCTTCACAATACAAATGGTACTTTCATTATCAATGTAAATCTTGGTGTTCATGAAATTGAACCCAGAATCAAGCATCTTATTTTGGATCCATAACACCTGTCCACAACAGTTAGCAGTAGCAACATACTCTGCTCAGTAGGTTTGAGTTGCTGACTATAGTCCCCAGCTTCTTACATAGCCATTAAATCAACCTCTTGACAAGAAATTAACAACCAGCTTTGTTGTGAATTTCCTTCAAGGCTAGCTCTAGTAAAATCACTATCTGAAAAAGCTCCAATTCAAAATGGTGAATCCTTAGGATACCAAAGGCCTAATTTAGGTTGGCCTTTTAAGTATCTAAAGATCCTCTTCACAACATGAAGATGTGAAGTCTTTGGAGTAACTTGGAACCTTGTACAAGCACAAACAGCAAACATTATGTCTGGTCTAGAAGCTGTTAAGTACATTAATGATCCAATCATTGATCTATATAAGTGTACATCCACATCCTCAGCTTCTTCATCCTTGATTAAAGTTTTGTTAGTCTCTAATGGAGTGCTTGTTGTCTTTACTGAGGAGAAATCAAACTTTTTCAATATATCAGCCACATACTTGTCTTAGCTAATGAAGATTCCATCATCCTTCTGCTTTACTTGTAACCCTAAGAAGAAAGTGAGTTCCCCTATAGAACTCATCTGGAATTTCTTGTGCATCAAACAGAGATATCGACGCGAGAGACATAAAGACACTCAGTAGACCGCGAGCCGGGAGATGATGAGAGGATAGTGTCAAGCTACAGAGATACCTGCCGCGTAACAGGAGTATATCACCTTTGTCCTTCTTGATAAACAAATTCTTATCTATGATCCTTCTTCTAAATCCATTTTCTATTAAGTAGGTAGATAAAGTTTCATATCAGGCTCTAGGAGCTTGATGAAGACCATATAAGGCCTTATCTACCTTTTAAACCTTGTTAGGAAACTAAGGATCTTCAAAGCCAGGAGGTTGACACACATATACCTCCTCTTCTATTGTGCCATATAAAAAGGCACTCTTCACATCCATTTGGTACACAATGAACCCCATAAATGATGCATAGGCTAAAAATAACCTGATTGCTTCAATCCTAGCAACAGGAGCAAAAACCTCATCATAATCAATTCCTTCTTCTTGGGTGTAACCTTGTGCAACCAATCTTTCCTTGTTTCTAACTACTATTCCTCTCTCATCCTTCTTGTTTCTATAGACCTATTTTGTTCCAATGGCATGTTTGCCTTTAGGTAAATCAACTAATCTCTAAACCTTCTGCAATCTAAACTGCAGCAATTCCTCTTGCATTGCTTCTACCCAACTTAAATCTGCCAAAGCTTGAATAACTTTCTTGGGTTCCATTTGAGAGAGAAAATAGGCAAATAAGCAGTTTTGATAATCTTTGTGATTTGTTCTCCTCTGCTTGTTAATGTAACTGATCATAGCATGTTCTTCAGACATCTTGATCATCCTCCTTGTTTGAGTAGCTGAATTTATGTCTCCAATGATCTGTTCTTTAGATGATTCCTTGTAAATCCTGATTGTTGGGAATAGGAC
Organism: Tanacetum coccineum; assembly: GCA_026074375.1. Classification (NCBI taxonomy): domain Eukaryota; kingdom Viridiplantae; phylum Streptophyta; class Magnoliopsida; order Asterales; family Asteraceae; genus Tanacetum; species Tanacetum coccineum. The sequence goes on from BQNB010041566.1 coordinate 40,589, forward strand.
TGACACTCATGGTTGTTTCCATGTTGTTAAGGTCAGCCTCTGCACCCACATCTTCATTATCATATGCATTACCAAATATACCAGTATCTTGAAGATTAGCAGTATCCTCTAAATCAGGCATGAGAGGATTAGTAGGATAATCAGCATTAAAAAGAGTAGCAGCATTAACATGAGTTGAACCACTAAGATTTTCATAAGAGGACTCAACAACACTAACAGGAGTGAACATCCTGTAAGTACTATTAGCATCCTTATCTTGTCTAAACACACTTTCAAACTCATTTCTTTGGTCTCTTGCTCTTCCAGGATCTACAGTAGTAAAAGATGAACTAATAGTATTAACAGGTGAACTAACAGTATTAAGTCTGTTAGTGTTGTTAGTGTTAGTAGCCTCCCCTGGACCATTTATGTCATCTTCTTTTGCTGGATCCTCAACTCCATTCTTCTTTCCAGCATCATCAGCAATCTCATCTTCTGAGCTCTTTAGATTTTGAGACTCAGAAGTCAAAAATGGTAGCAGAACATATTGTGGACTAGGAACTGCACTTATTTTAGCTTGTCTTGCATCAATATTTGCTTTGGTACCTGCATTACCATTAGTTTGATTCCCTACAAAAACTGGTTGATATTCATAGACATGGTTAGAGTATCAATATCAAACATCCAGTTAGGTCCAGTTCCTGCAACATTTGGTTTGTTTTCAAGAAAATTTATGTGCAGGTTCTCCTCTACAAATCTGGTTCTAGTGTTGAATACTCTAAATGCTTTACTATTGATAGAGTATCCTACAAAGAATCCATCATCAGATTTTCCATCAAACTTACCTAGGTAGTAAGTATTTATAGATTGTTAACAGGACACCCAATTGTCTCATTAAGTTTAAGGCTTATTCTACCTAGAAAAAGTTCATAAGGGGTCTTGTTATGAGGCTTGATAACTAACACCCTATTTTGGACATAGCAAGCAGTATTAACTGCTTCAGCCCAAAAGGTAGTTGGTAATTTGGAATCTGCTAGCATAGTTCTAGCTGCCTCTATTAGAGTCCTATTCTTTCTCTCAGCAACACCATTTTGTCGTAAGAGTTCCTACAACACTAAATTCCTCATTTCACAGAACTCATTCAAATCAATTCTTGAATTCAGTTCCATTATCACTTCTGATTGTTTTAACCTTATGATATGATTGGTTTTCTATGCCAGTTATGAAGTTCTTAAGGACTTCAGGAGTCTCATCCTTAGCGGCCAGAAAGAAAACCCAACTAAATCTACTAAAGTCATTAGTGACAACTAGGCAGTAACTCTTTTTATTTATACTCATCACAGAAACTGGTCCAAATAAATCCATGTGCAATAACTATAAAGGTTTGCAAATAGAGCTCACAGTTTTGGTCTTACAGGAGGCTTTGTGTTGCTTTCCCTTCTGACAGGCAACACATGTATGGTCATTTTCAAAAAGCTTTGAAGGCAAACCTCTAACAAGGTTTCCCCTCACAAGTTTGTTCATTGTTTTAAAGTTTATATGACCAAGCCTTTTATGCCATAAATTAGACTCATCTATTGTAGCCTTTGCAAATAAACAAGTCAAATCTCTTGAAGGAACAACATTCTTTAGATCAAAACTATACATGTTTTTCTGTCTAGGAATTTTTAGCAAGACTTGAATTTCATCAAGTAGCTTAAAATCAGGAGATAGAACAAGACGTTCAGTCTTAGTGAAAAGAACAATTTCTATCTTGTCACACATTTGTGAAACAAGAAAAGAATTAAACTTAAGTTCCTTTACAAGTATACAACTTCAAAGGACAAATTTCCCAGTTCTAATTTTACCTTCCAATAATTTTACCTCATTTTAGACCTTCCTCTAAATGCAACAAATCCCACCATCAAATATCTAATTAATCTGAGAGGTAGAACTTGTTCCCAGTCATATGCCTAGAGCATCAACTATAAAAAATTCCTTGATCTTGTAAAGCATATTATGGATTACCCTGCACTTAAAATAAGAGAATTAGTTTCTCTTAGGGACCCAAGCCATTACTGACTTGAGTCTGCCTTGTGGATCAACATAATCAAATCTTTTAGGCATGTATGATCCACTGTCTTTGGAGATATGGTCAATAACATTTCCTTTTGGCCTCCAAATCCAGCATGCTAAGGACTTAACAGCATTAATCCCTTGTTCCCCAACAGCACTTGTCACTTTGTTTCCCTTAGCAGTATTAACAGAATTTACCTTAGCAATATTAACTTCATTTAATTTTTTGTTTTTAAGTGCTGTTTGTTGGTTAAAAGGTGTCATAGATGGTGAGTGTGACTTATGAAAAGCATTTGGTCTAGGTCTTGCAACATTCACAAAGGGTTTAGGTGCAACAGTATTAATAGGCCTGGCAGCACTAGCTGGTGCTGCTGCTCTTGAAGAGCTTTGCCTAGCAGCACTAATTGGTACTATGCCAGACTTGGTTAAAACTGCTGTTGGAGCAAAATCTCGTCTAGAATTAGAGAAATTTTGATGATTAACCCTCATTGCATTATTCCAAACTTGTCTAACACCCCTTTGACCAGTTTCCTTTTTTACATTATTCAACACAGGTTTTTGTACTATCTTTTTATCATGAAAATCACAGTCTTTGATTAGATGGTTGAAACTCCCACATATAAAATAAGCTTTCTTTGTAAACTCAAAACTATTCTTATTTCTTTTGTTATCTCTAGGATTCTGACTGAATTTCCTAGGTTTTTCAACAGTTGAATTCCTAGCATTTATAAATTCAATCTTTTCAAAGCTAGATTTGACTGTTTTCTTTACTTCTTTAGGCTCAAAAACATTTTCATCTTCACTATCAGACTCCTAATCTTCAATAATAGGAGCACTAAACCTAACAGTTTTAGGCTTTTCCAAACTATCCTTACTAGTTTTAGATACAGTTGTTTCAACATTAGGCAAACAGTAATATTTAAACTACTTTTATACTTATACACAGAGTCATCTAACCTAGCAAAGGATAAGTCAACTCTTGCAGGTTTGAAGTTCCCAGTGAAGGGAGGAGGAACTGCATGATATCCCTTACTTTTTTTAAACCTATCATTTACTTGATTACACTCATGACTATCAACCACATTATCAAGTACTTCACTCTCATTCACATGACTATCAAAACCAAGTCTAGTTTTGTCTTTAACACTTATTTGACTATTAATCAGTTTGGTTAGATTCTTTGATGATTCTTCAAAATTTTCAAGTTTAAGTTTCAAATCATATTTCTCTTTTAAGGCTTCTTCTAACTGATTTTTAAGGTTTTTGATAGAAATATCTTTAACTTGCACATCATACTTAAAAAATGTAATACTTTCTTCATTAGAAGCTTCATTCTTTTCATGAACAACTATCCTAGCTTCTAATGATTCTAAAGCCTAATTGATAACCTATTATTTCTAGGTTAGATTTTTTAAGCTGCTCTTTCTGTTTATCAAAGTTGTTTCTTTAAAGACTCATAGATTTTAAGGCAAGCTTTAGAGCAAGGTTTATACCTCAGAGTCTGAACTTGATGAACTGGATGATCCTGAAGACAATGTGGCCATTAGAAGCAAAGTCCTGTGGGTCTCTTCAACCTGAAAGCTCCAATCAATCCACACTATCCCATCTGTGAAAACCAAGCATTTGTCAGGAGTCTCTATGGTATATGGATTCTTCTAGAAAATCTCTATTTCTATTTACCCTGATTCCTTGGTGCTCTGCAGTCTCTATCAAAGTGAACTTTCCTGTGGCAGTTGTAACATTCCACCTTTGTCATATCAAGGCCAACAGCTTCTTTGCCATTGAGATTTAGATTCCTTCGAGTCTTCTTTATGAATCTCTTCACCCTTATGGTAAGCATAGCCACCTACCATTTGAGATCCATCTCTTCAAGATCATCAGTATCAATCTACTCCAGATCTTCATTATCCAATTGTAGACTATTAGATTGATTAGCAAAGAAGGAAAACATGACATCATCAGCATAAGTTGAGGAAGAAGCTTGTCCCTGTGAACTAGCAGTAGATATATCATAAGCAGTATTAACAGCTTCATTAGTACTGCTAGTGTTTTTAGAAGATACAAAAGACACATTTTGAGAGTTTGAGCTTGAGCTTGATTGGCCTTTAATCTCAGATTCATACACCTTCAGATTATTATACAAATCATCCATGCTTAATGTGTATAGACCAGATTTGTTTCTCATAATTAAAGCAATATTGTTCCAAGCTGATGGTAGACTTCTCAACAACTTTAGATTTGCATCTTCCTGAGAGATAACTTCACCATGAATTTCCAACTGGCTGATGAGTTTCTGAAACCTGTCATAGGTTTTATCCAGTCCCTCAGATCTTGATGCAGCAAAAATTCTCATATTGCTGCTTCAAAATGGTTTTTTGCATTTTCTTTTATTCTTTGTTGCCTCCAAACCTGGCCTTGATTGCTTCCCATAAGGTCTTTGCATCCTTGATTCCATGAAACTTTAATAGGTGCTCATCAGGAATGGCCAACAACAGAGTGCTTTTTGCTTTCAATTTATTCTTTCTTGCTAGCTTTTGTTCAGCAGTTTTAGGAGGAATGGGACCTTCAGTACCAGCACTAGCTGATGCAATAGCAGGTGCATCACCATTCACAATAACCTCCTAAAGATCATAATCAGTGTGAGTAAGATATTGCTCTATTCTCATGCTTTAGAGATCATAGTCTCCAGTTTTGAGTACTGGAAGTTTTAGTATAGACACTGTTTGGGTAGTTTCTGATTGTGACTCCATCTTCTCTTTGAATATGAGATCTTGTATAGATGTAGTGTTCTTATTATTCAAAGTTTCTCAACAAGCTCTGATACCACATGTAGATCCCTTTTTGCACAGATCTACTTAGCTTGTTAAGAGCTTAGTTTTTGTTGTGATAGAAAATCCAAAACAACAATATTAATACAAAGATTGTCATACTACAACTATGCGGAATCTAGCTTGTAATACTAAGAAGAACAATGAAACAGTAAAACAAGATCTTGCTAAACTTTTAATATATAAAACACAATCAAAGTTACAAAATAACCTTGAAACTATGAATACTAACTATATTTGCTATGAAAACTATATAAAACTTGATATCTAGATCAATGCCGTAGAGTTCCTTTTATACACCAAGGAAACCCTAATGAGCTTACAAAACGCGTTACATGATCATTGATTGCTAGTTTTTATACACGCAAAAATATATAATATAATACCACAAGAGCAATTAAGAAAATTCCCTAAGAAAAATTCACTCTTAAAAGATATATATAATATATAATACGTATATTTAACCGGGAAGAATGATCACCCGGGTCGTTTTCCCAACGACTTGTGAAATTGAAACCTTGCTTTAGCTTGGATTATGATTTGAATGAGAGAAAAGATATTTTTGATTATCTAAAACTACTAAATAAAAGCAACAGTTAAAATTAAAAATTAAAAGCAATTAAACACTTAACAATTAACGGGAAACAAATAAAACGCGACAATTAAGCAAATACAATAAAATTAACTCCTAAAAATGCAAACTAAATTTCTAAACCTAAATTAGGACAAAAGAAAATTTCAAGAAAAAGAAAAACATTTTTTTTGATTATTTTTGAATTTATTATGAATTAAAAACTATTTTAATCTAATTAAATCCTAAAAAATAGCAAATTAAGACCTAAAAATTTAGAAAAATGATTTTTAAACTTAGAAAAGTCTAAAATAACATAAAAACTCAGAAAACTATTTTTAACTATTTTTAAAATTAAAATCCTATTTTTAAAATTAAAAATAAAGGCTTAAAAATGAAAATTAAAATCTAAAAGTGTTGAAAATGATTTTTCTGAATGTAAACCTAAAAGTATTTAATCTAATGCTAAAAACTATTTTTTTGTATTTTTCTGAAAATTATTTCTATTTTTAATGTATTTTCGAAAATTGAAACCTAAGAAAAATGATTAAAAATAATCTACTAAATAGAAAATTATGAAAAATTCTAAATGAAACAAAGAACAAGTGAAAAATACTAATTACCTACTAGCTTAAAGAATAAGCCCTAGAATAAGCTTAATAAG
>BQNB010041567.1:0-17800 GCA_026074375.1 Tanacetum coccineum
CCATATTCGCAAAACTCAACATTTTTCCTCATTCAATATATGTTGCAATTTATTCGCGTTTCCATTATCTCAAATGTTCGAGTGTTCTAAATATAATATTTATACGTTATTATATCTAAACTAAACCGATTAGTAACACCATATTTATTTAACCAACTTAAACCACCAATATCTATTCGGTTTTAATATTTATAAAACTTTATAATATATTTATTTACCGATTTAAATTAATCCAAACGCGCCCTTATTGTCATTTTGCTCACCCAAACACCCCTCATGGGCTGCCCTTTACCCCAAACGCACCCTAACCGATGCCCAAACCCACAAACAGACACCCCCTTGGCTGCCTTAAACTAAACAGCCCCCTTGTGGGCTGTTTTAATACCAAACGCACCCTATGCTGGTGGAAACCAGCCAAACGCACCCTATGTGGGCTTGTGACAGCCAAACGCACCCTATGTGGGCTTGTGATAGCCAAACGCACCCATATGGTGCGGCTGCCACCCAAACCAAACAACCCTAAATCTGTCATAAATCTAAACGCACCTAAATCTTGGTATTTCATCAAACCAAACGCACCCTTATTCGGTTATATCCCAACACGAACACCCCTAACCTATTTCTAACCCAACCGCACCCCTTCGTGGCTGTTAAACCCAAACCAAACCCCCCTGGTGGTGTCATAAATAAACCACACGCACCCTATCCGCTGTTTTATATCAAACCATACGCACCTTGGCTGCCAACCCGCAACCAAACGCACCCTATGCGGGTCTAAACAGAAACCGAACGCACCTCTGGTGCATATAGAAACCAACCCACCCTTCTTCTTGTGCCAAACCCAACCGAACGCACCCTTGGTGTGCGTGACAGCCACCCGAACGCACCCTTGGTGCTTAAATAAATCCCTCGCACCCCTTTTCTTGGTTCACAGCCAAACGCAGCCCCTTTTTGCCGCGGAGCACAGTAAATCGACGCACCTTGATGGTGGTCGGTGTGGTGGTGGTTTCTGTGGGGAGACAGCCAACGAGCAACCACCCTTGTGGTGCTATACCCGGACCCAACGCACCCTTTTTCTGTTTTAAATAGAAGAAAAAAAATATAAAACGAATGCACCCTATGGTGGTACGGTTGAGATGGAGATGACGTCGTAGGGGTGGCGGCTGTGACGGGGAGGAGGGGGAGGGAAAAAGCGCGAGTGGGGGCGAGTGGTGTAGATGGTCGGGTAGATCGGGTGACGAGGAAGCTTTTTGAAGCTCACCGGAAAACTCCGCCGAAAAAGTTTTCCAGCGGCGACGCCATGGTGGCCGGCGGCGGTAGGGGTGGCCGGCGGTGGGCTGCCGGAAATGGGGGAGAGAGAGAGGAAGATGATGAGTGTGTGTTATTTGAGAGATGGAAATGAAAAAAATTTAAAATAAGTTTTATATTTATATAAAACTTTTAAACTAAATGTAATATGTTTAATAGTTGAGGGTTTATTGTGTAACTTTTTATATAGTTTTTGATAACTATCGGTTCGGGACTCATTTGAGCCACTTATCGGACGATTCAAAGTACGAAATTTACGCCATTGTTTTCCAAATCATTTTTCCAATAAAAATGAGTATTTACACGACTTTGTTTCATAATTGTTTCATAACATTTATTTAAAATGTTTGTTATTCATTTATATATTTTTCCGATAAACTTTATCCGTAAAAATGAATTTTAACTTCAATAATTGCGTTTTTAGCAAACGTTTTCGATTAACAATATAATTAATTTATTAAATATTTTTATTTAATAAATTATGATAATTAAATATAAATTTAATTATTTTGGGTCGGCACGCGTTGTGCTCAAAATTTTGCGAGGACGTTTCAGTCACCTTCTGACTGTTTTCGGATCTCGGTCAAAACTAAAAAGTTGTCAGGAATGTCGTTTTACATCAAATTGCTTTAGAGTCCGAGTCGTGAATACGTGGTTTAGCTGCTCGTTTTTTGATAAATCAACCTAGGAATAACTTATATCTCCCTTAAATTTATTCTGAAAAATTACCGGTTACGCTGTAATCGCTTTTATGTAAAAACAAAAGACCAAAAGTCAAAAAGTCAAGTCAAACCCTAAAAGTCAAAGGGTAAAATCGTCATTCGAAATTTTCGAAAATTCTCGGATGTTACATTGGTATTTAAAACTTTTTACGGCTTTACATTATACCGCTTTGCATCAATTTGAAACTCATTGCAGTCCGTCGACCCCATTGATCATTCTACTATTTGACTCTAAAGACGACTTTGAACACCCTCCCCATACTGTTGAAACACCTACGTCATCTCGTCACGCCTCAACTTTTCTTACTTCTCGTAACTTCTAGAAACATGCTGATTAATTTGCACATAACTTTAACCCATCACCTCATAACATTCTATTTCTTTTTGGAAAAACAACTTTTGATATTCGACTTATTTTATTTCGTTTACTAGTTAGTTCCTCGACGTGAGTATTTTTGTAAAAAAAAAAAGTTTCTAAAGTCCCAGGACCGAGTCCTCATTTCTACTATCTGTAAGGTCATAATTCACAAATCAACGTGGCTTATGGATGTAAGTTACCCAACTTACCTTGGCATATTAATTAATTCATGACTTAAATTGGTGTACTATTTGTCTGCAATGAGTAATTCAACTGAATACTATATCGACATATGCTTATCTTGTTTAAGGTGGGTTTCATCTCTTAGTTGATAAGGTTTGTACAATCTGGGACCACTCCAGGACCCAACAACAGCAACCATAATGACAATAACTATGACAAATGGTGATGGGATGCAGATGGTGAGGACCCTCCGAGAAACAATATCCCTAGAATAAAGTTCAATAAATGAGAGGAGTTCGCGAGAGAGCTTATGCGATAGACGGCGGATTATGGTATTCAGTCGTTAGTTCGAGGATGACGCAACTCCAATAGTCCAATTGTGTAACAAGTCTGTTAGCTCCACTTAACAGTTCGTGATCGCGAGGATTAGCAACGGCAAAAGTAATAACTTAAGAATGAGATAAGGTAGTTCAAAGCGAGGCCCTTAAGATGCTGCTGAGTGGCAAGACACGATTATGTCTCTAGACCTTTTTAACGAATTCCGGTGATTATCGAATTTAGGTTCATACTCGTGTCATATCGGATACCATTAAGCCCACTCATTTATAATTCATTATTTGCATAAAGAAGCGTCCATATATTTAGTGAAAATAATCAATGGTAGATACAACACTTATTTTTTTTTTTAAAAAATATGGTTCGGTGATTATATAATCTTAATTTATTTAACTAAAGAGGCGTCGCCAATCCTTTTAAAAAACCAATTATAAAATCATCCTACTTAAAAATTCCCGATGCAATAACGCGTACCCACATAACTTTCAAGGTGATGGATGACATGACGATAGCCATGTGCTCTAATGAAGTACGGGACGGAAGTGTTCCAAACTCCTCTTTTCGGAGACAGGTGAGTAAAACTACCTCAAAAATATCAACCTAGTGTCAAGATAGTAATGAGTACTCTGGTTTAGAGTAAACCCAGTAAAGTCATCGATGACCAGTCAACATAGCAATTATCAGATAACATTCAACCTCTTATTACAAGTCCCGCCATACAAGACATGAGTATACTTCAGATTTATACATAAATCCCAATGAGTAAACAGAACTTGCGGGCTTTGTTAACATACAATTAGCATATCAATCCTCATATACAAGTCCGCCCCATACAAGACTTGTAAAACTTCTTAATTCATTAACAAAATTCCAATAAACAAAATTACTAACAATCGTACGCGTTTATACGATATTGTATAAAGCGATGAGGAAAAATAATTCCTAAAGACCATTGCGTTTACCCTACAAGGCCTGAGAACGAAGACAAGAAACCATTTGCGATGCATAACACCTCCCAACTTGTACTCAATGAAGTAAAACTCCAGATACCCATTGTATAGACTCCACAAATGATCTCTGAGGATCGATAAACTTGTAGAACCATTAGTTGCAACTCACAATGTCTCAAAAATGCCCTGGTATTATATAAAGAACTCTTATGATACTAAACGTGCGATATACGCCAAAGATGAAGCATATATATACATAATGTATGTCACGTAAGCACTTAATGCAGCACACCGTAATTGTAAGCACATAAGCAATTAGCGTGTATGCACTTTGAAATTTTGATGTATCAATGTTTTGAAAACCGACTATAGTCTAGGGTAAAATATGCAACCTAGTTCTCTATAACCAGTGCTCTGATACCAATCTGTAACACCCCCAAAAATCATACAACGCAACGGAATACCACATGGGGTGCTACTTCATAATACACAGCGCTAGATACAAGAGAACGACCTCTAAATGTGTCGTTTGTAAAACAATCTCGTTGATTTTCTGAAATCAATATAATATTGTCCATAAATGCATCACAATGAAAACTCGAAAAAGCGACAACATAGAAAACGAGATTTGATCATTTAGTAGAAATCCAATTAGAAATCTTGTCAAGTTAGACTCCAATGCACATCAGATATCCAGCTCTAATTCCATCCCAGAGAAAAACATGCTTAAAAACGCAACATAAAGTTGGTGATTCATAGGTCATTTAGTATGAATAATAAAACCAAAGGTTCCAAGTATATAACCATTTAATTCTTTAAATGTCCTTTCAAAATATATGTATGATTTATAAAATCAACAGTTGCAAAAACATGCCAGACCATTTAAGTCTCCAAATAGTCGCCAAAACGTAATAAACCTAGACCAACACGATTTTCCCGTGATAAAGCAAACCGAAATTATCACAAACATATAAACTTCCCGTGATGAAACAACAAATGCAAACATCACGAAACCCTGATTACATTTCCTAAGCTCATGAAACTGAAGCTCGACGATCTTTCTTGCAATAATATATATTGCAATTTCTGCCCCGATTAGATGTCTAACCCTAAACATCTCCAAATTCGATGCTATAGCGTTCGTTCCCGGTGATAGCTAGTCACCCGAATGGGGAGGTCGTTTCCCAAATAGATCTATTAATAACATTCGCGCTCACATAATGTAATTCACAACTACATCTATGCAATTGACAGTTCATGATAAAGGGGCTCAACTTGGGTTATCGCTACTTAGCAACCCTAATCAAATTAATAAAATTGATGCCAATTGTGTCCATTTATAAAACGATGCATATTTTCATCCCAATAATATATATAACAGTTATCCAAAACGAGTAAAAGTGAGGCTATGAAACTCATAATATCCTTTAAAAACAATCGCATTGTTATAAGATGACCCAGTAAGTAAAGAGTTTGTAGACAAGCATGTATTCCCCCTCGCGGGTTTATAAACATTCAAAAGATTGAAAAGCGAGGTTATGAACTCACATTGATGATGAAGAACGATTGGCAGATAGGCATCTAATATGCACAATACGAACGGAAGACGAAGCTGCTCGATCGAGAAGTTGCAACTAATCTTAACGGCTAAGTCCCACTAGCCTAGGATAATGTATTTGGGTTTCCCGATGAATGATTATGTCAACGCGACACGTTGATAAAAGATTTAGATTTCAAGTTGTAATAGTGTGGTGGTTGGTTAAATAATTAAATTGAAAAATAACGAAAAGTGTGTAATATATTCTTTATATATTACATATAAAAATACACCCTTATATAACTCGTACCGTGATTTATATAACAAAGACAAACAATCCAATAAATATTTAAGGAATATGATTCTTTACAAGTATTGTATCAAAGATGTGAGAAAATATTTGTAGTAATATAACCCGACACGTTTTCGGAACTCACCAGTTAAAATATTAAAATGTCCCTCAAGTATAAACTCAAAAAAATCAATTGCCCGTTTTAAAGTTACTAATTAAATTAAACGATTTTTGTAAAGCTTTTACAATAATTATTAGGTTATCCTCTAGCTGACAATCATAAAATATAAAATAACATTTTATAAACTTATATTTCGTTTCCTCGACGGGTCGTGTCCAAAATAGTTGTCTAATTGTAAACGTATAGTTTTTCGTTCGTTGTCAAGTTATTGTATAGTTATATTTTAATATATCTTTAAAATATAACTTAGTTTCTTTTACCGGTTTCTAAAATAATATAAATTTTAGCAAAACGTTACCAATTATAAAAAATAAATATTATGTATATTTCGTTATGACATTTTCGGTTATGTAAGGTTTTCCATATTCGCAAAACTCAACATTTTTCCTCATTCAATATATGTTGCAATTTATTCGCGTTTCCATTATCTCAAATGTTCGCGTGTTCTAAATATAATATTTATACGTTATTATATCTAAACTAAACCGATTAGTAACACCATATTTATTTAACCAACTTAAACCACCAATATCTATTCGGTTTTAATATTTATAAAACTTTATAATATATTTATTTACCGATTTGAATTAATCCAAACGCGCCCTTATTGTCATTTTGCTCACCCAAACGCCCCTCATGGGCTGCCCTTTACTCCAAACGCACCCTAACCGATGCCCAAACCCACAAACAGACACCCCCTTGGCTGCCTTAAACCAAACAGCCCCCTTGTGGGCTGTTTTAATACCAAACGCACCCTATGCTGGTGGAAACCAGCCAAACGCACCCTATGTGGGCTTGTGACAGCCAAACGCACCCTATGTGGGCTTGTGACAGCCAAACGCACCCATATGGTGCGGCTGCCACCCAAACCAAACAACCCTAAATCTGTCATAAATCCAAACGCACCTAAATCTTGGTATTTCATCAAACCAAACGCACCCTTATTCGGTTATATCCCAACACGAACACCCCTAACCTATTTCTAACCCAACCGCACCCCTTCGTGGCTGTTAAACCCAAACCAAAACCCCCTGGTGGTGTCATAAATAAACCACATAAAACCACCCTAATAAGTCCGTTGTTTTAAAATCAACACAATACGCACCTTGGCTTCACCCCCCAACCCCAACCCCGCAACTCAACGCACCCTATGCAGGTCTAAACAGAAACCGAACGCACCTCTGGTGCATATAGAAACCAACCCACCCTTCTTCTTGTGCCAAACCCAACCGAACGCACCCTTGGTGTGCGTGACAGCCACCCGAACGCACCCTTGGTGCTTAAATAAATCCCCCGCACCCCTTTTCTTGGTTCACAGCCAAACGCAGCCCCTTTTTGCCGCGGAGCACAGTAAATCGACGCACCTTGATGGTGGTCGGTGTGGTGGTGGTTTCGGTGGGGAGACAGCCAACGAGCAACCACCCTTGTGGTGCTAACCCGACACCAACCACAAGAAATAGAAAAAGATACCCTTTTCTGTTTTAAATAGAAGGGAAAAAATATAAAACGAATGCACCCTATGGTGGTGCGGTTGAGATGGAGAGGACGTCGTGGGGGTGGCGGCTGTGACGGGGAGGAGGGGGAGGGAAAAAGCGCGAGTGGGGGCGAGTGGTGTAGATGGTCAGGTAGATCGGGTGACGAGGAAGCTTTTTGAAGCTCACCGGAAAACTCCGCCGAAAAAGTTTTTTTCGGGGCGGCGCCATGGTGCCCTAGTCATGAAGGCGGCACGGTTAGGGGTGCCGCGGTGGGCTGCCGAAAATGGGGGAGAGAGAGAGGAAGATGATGAGTGTGTGTTATTTGAGAGATGGAAATGAAAAAAATTTAAAATAAGTTTTATATTTATATAAAACTTTTAAACTTAATGTAATATGTTTAATAGTTGAGGGTTTATTGTGTAACTTTTTATATAGCTTTTGATAACTATCGGTTCAGGACTCATTTGAGCCATTTAACGGAACGATTCAAAGTACGAAATTTAACTGCATTAGTCTTAAATGGTTTTTCCATTCCCGCACCTTAGGGTTTTTTTTTTCCTTTCCAAATTTATTTTTCCAATAAAATTGAGTATTACCCACATGGTTTCATAATTGTTTCATAATATTTATTTAAAATGTTTGGTTATTCATTTATATATTCTCACGATAAACTATATCCGTAAAAATGAATTTTTTTTATTTTTGTTTTTTTTTATTAACTTCAATATTGCGTTTTTTGCAAAAACGATATATCGATTTAACAATATCATAATATATTAAATATTTTTATTTAATAAATTATATAATTAAATATAAATTTAATATTTTTGGGAATTCTACGAGGGGGGTGGGGGGAGGGGCTTAATCAATTTCCCGGGCAAACGCGTTGTGCTCAAAATTTTGCGAGGACGTTTCAGTCACTCTCTGACTGTTTTCGGATCTCGGTCAAAGCTAAAAAGTTGACAGGAATGTCGTTTTACATCAAATTGCTTTAGAGTCCGAGTCGTGAATACGTGGTTTAGCTGCTCGTTTTTTGATAAATCAACCTAGGAATAACTTATATCTCCCTTAAATTTATTCTGAAAAATTACCGGTTACGCTGTAATCGCTTTTATGTAAAAACAAAAGACCAAAAGTCAAAAAGTCAAGTCAAACCCTAAAAGTCAAAGGGTAAAATCGTCATTCGAAATTTTCGAAAATTCTCGGATGTTACATTGGTATTTAAAACTTTTTACGGCTTTACATTATACCGCTTTGCATCAATTTGAAACTCATTGCAGTCCGTCGACCCCATTGATCATTCTACTATTTGACTCTAAAGACGACTTTGAACACCCTCCCCATACTGTTGAAACACCTACGTCATCTCGTCACGCCTCAACTTTTCTTACTTCTCGTAACTTCTAGAAACATGCTGATTAATTTGCACATAACTTTAACCCATCACCTCATAACATTCTATTTCTTTTTGGAAAAACAACTTTTGATATTCGACTTATTTTATTTCGTTTACTCCGTTCGAATGTGAAGAAAATACCGACAACAAGACAACGAATGAGTTCCGCGAGGATCGAGCGTATTGTAACCCGATGAATTGCTAATGCTATTAAAGTTGTTCTTGTTTATGAGGCAAAAATCCACGTAGCTCACGACTAAATGGATCAGGTCGTACGTTAGGAAACCGAGATGGTAAGGAATGCCAATAACGAAATAAATGACAAAAGGTCGTGAGAGCTTACACTGGTAAACCAAATAACAAAATTGGATATGTAGAAAAGTTATCCTACTTCAACAAACGTAAGTTGCGCCACACTGGGCCATGCACTGTGGAGTGAAATAACTACAAGAGAGTTAGCCACATGAGTAGAGATTGTAGGACACCCATTTCTGATAACAACATAGAGGCCGCAGTGGCAAATTAGAAACCTGGAATACCTATTGTGAGTGTGGAAAATTAGGACATTACAAGAGTGATTGTCCAAATCTAAACCATGTGAACCGTAGTTGAAAAGTAAAAGCTCGCGAGAACTCCAAGGTAGTCAGAGATAATGTTGATACTTAAAAAGAGATTTCCTATCGTACCTAGTAGAACCTAAGTAGACTTGAACCGTAACCATAAGAGTATTGCACTAGTACTTCCTTGTGAATTTCGGGTATTGTGTGGATGTTTTTAAACCATCTGTTCATTTTGTATCATGACGATTTTGTTAGTTACACTTTAGTTCTCAAATAATTTATGTAAGGTACTCCTCAAATTTATTACCGTCTTACAACCCATTTCACTATTATTTTATAAACCGCTTTACTGTTATAGACTAATTGGATGTTATCCTGTGAACTATTTTAGTGTCATCTTATAAACATAGTAGTTGTCGCGTTATAAGCTATTTTACTGCCACCTTACAAACCGTTTAGCTAATATCTTCTTGTTTATTTCAACACCTTATAAACTACTTCACTATCATTTATAAACCATTCCAGCGTACTAGGTTCATAAACGATTTTTTACGTTTTTATAAACTATTTTACCATCAATCTACGAACCATTTTGCTGACAGCGTATTAACCATTTTACTATATTCTATTAAAAGATAATGCCATATTTTTGTGACCATCTTATAAACTTTTTCGTCGTTTCACCCTATAAATATTTTGCCCAATCATTGTTAAAAAAACTAATTTTTTTCATCTTTTAACCTATTTCATCGTCGTTTATAAGCTCTTTTGCCATAATTTTATAAACCGTTTTGCTAACACCTTATAAACTATTTCGATATCATCCTACAAACTACTTTGTCAACATCTTATAATTATCCTACTATTACCTCATAATTTATCTAGCTATCATTTAATAAACTAATTCGTTTTCATCTTATAACCTATTTTACGGTTATTTATAAACTCTTTTGCTAACCCATTACAAACTACTTTGCAGTCATCTTACAAACCATTTTCTTGTCACCTCATGAACTATTTCGTTGTCATTATAAACTATTCGCTGTTAATTTACAAACTATTTCATCGTCATCTTATGAACTACTTTGTGTCTTTTACAAACTAATACGTTGTCACTTTATAAAGTTTTGGGTTGTCAACTCGTAAGCTATTTGATACCATATTATGAACCCCCAAACTGTTATATTATAAACCGTCACGTAATTTTCTCGTAAACTATTTTGCTATCACCTCATAAAATATTTTCCGATATTTTACAAAATATCTTGTGTCGTTATATAAACTACCTTGTTTTTATTATTACGAACTGTTTTGCTACCTTATAAACTATAATGTTTATACCCTATAAGATTTTAAACATATTACTAGTTTTGACTAAATGAACTTTGCATTGTTAGTCCTTAATTATAAATACCCTGATCACCTATGTATAATTCAGGGAGGACCATGCTATGCTGGGAGTAGTCACCATAAAATTTTGTCAATTTACCCATACTTTCCATTTTTATTTTCTTTCTTTTCTCTACATTGTCAACGGGATTATAATGTACTCGTGTTTTATTATTATTTTGCGTGCGTATTCATGAGTCATGTTGGTCATGTGTACTCGTGTTGTAAGCGCCGAAACCAAGTAGATATTCCCCCATCTTATCATATAGAAACACCACACCCTTAGCCGATGAGACGTATCACGCTCCTGTGTCCAGAGTAAATATGAATTGTAAGAACTTAGAATGTAACCAACTTATCCTTTTAATTGGATGATAACCAGGAGAACTAGGAGATTTCCTTCAATATATTTACCTTTTTGTGAGTTAGAATCACATAAATTATGAGATTCTCGTACCGACAAAACTTCTGATAGACCTAAAGTTAAAGCAATGGACACAATTATTACAAGAACATGGAACCTAGTTAATAGAAGCCTCGCATCCGCTAAGATTTTCCCTTTTAGTGACATCATCTCATCTACTGTAGACACTAGGTACTCTATTTAGTTAGCCGATGGAATGATTTTAGAAGTTGATACAACATTTGAGGTTGTGTACTGACATTTCTGAATATCTGTTCAAAATAGACTTAATGACCCGTAGGACTTTGTTTAGTTCGACATTATCATCGGTTTAGATTGGTTGCAATAGTACCTCGCCCATGAGAAATTGTGATTAAAGATCGTTCGTATCCCCTTAGGTGATGAAACCTTAACGATTCGAAGCAATAGGAGTAATGGATATGCACCGATAGTTGCTAGTAAGCATAGTTGTTTGATAGGATTGGTACATTGGAGCGGGATAACTTAAGACTCGGAGGCATGTTATATGTTGAGATAAAGAGAGTTGACCGTCTTCGGCATAGTATGTCGTATACTCAAAAGGATTTGTAAGACCGAGTTCCTCACCCTGAGGAGCTCCGATGTTGTTCGTCAAAAAGAAGGATGGATCCTTCAGGATGTACACTGACAACCAAGAATTGAACAAGCTAACTGTGAAGAACCGTTACCTGTTACCTAGTATAGATGATCTTTTTGATCAACTACAAGGAATTAGTGTTTATTCGAAAATCGACGTAGGGACTAGTGACCACTAATTAGAGTTCAAGAAAAGGATATTCTAAGACCGCATTTAGGACCCATTATGAACAATTCAAGTTTTGGGTCATGCCATTTGGTTGGATCAACACACCAGAGGCATTCATGGATCTCATGAATCGGGTATACAAACCATACTTGGATAAGTTCATGATAGTATTCATCGATGATATCTCTATTTGCTTAAGCAGAAATAAGGAGTACGAGGAACGCCTTAGGCTTATCTTGGGATTGCTTAAGAATAAGGAATTGTACGTCAAATTCCCTAAGTGCGAATTCTGACTCCTGAAAGTGCAATTTCTTGGCCACGTTGTTGATAGTCAAGGCATTCACGTCAATACCGCCAAGATTGAGTCAATCAAGGATTAGACAATGTCTACGACTCCAACGAAGATATAAAAATGCTTAGGTCTTTCCGGTTATTACCGACAATTTATCAAAAGTTTCTCTAAGATATGGAAACCTCTAACAAAACTGACTCAGAAAAATGTGAAATACGAATGACAAGAACTACACGACACTACGACTAGGTTTAGGTGAATTGCGGTGGTCTTCAAGATTTAGGAACACTCCTAAATGCATGAAGCGCACCACGTTTAAAAAAACCTATCAGTGATTTACAGCACATTCTAGATCAAAAGGAATTGTACTATGAGACCCACTTATGATTGTTAAGATTGGCAGTTGTTTGCGTTTTGATGTTTTGCGTATCACCCTAGAAATTTCTATACAGTTTTGTGATGCTTTAAGCCGGATTGGATTACGTGATATGCGGGTGAGAGTCTTAGTAATGACCATTAATTCAAACCTACTGCCACAGATTCACAAGGCACAAGTAGAATCTCCCAAGACAAAGAATGTTAAGGATGAGAACCTTCATGGTATGGACAAGGAATTAAGACTGGTCTTGATAGAACTCCCTGTACTGGGAGCAGGAGTTGGTTACCACGCTCTAGAGACTTAAGAGAATTAATCAGGAATAAGCCACGCAAATCTGACTATTTCATCAACCAAGGATCGGATAAGATATATCATAATATTAAGCGGATGTACCGATGGCCAGAACATAGAAGCAGGCATCGCCACCAAAATACCCCATTGGAAATAGGAAAACATAGCCATGGATTTTATCACAAGGCTACCAAGAACAACAAGCAGTTATGACACGATTTGGGTAATCGTGATCATCAAAAGAGTTATGCTAATGTGAGACAAAAACCCTTAGAATTTCATGTTGAAGGTGTCTCGTTGGAAAGGAGTGATACGTTTTAGCAAACGGGGAAAACTGAACCCTAGATATATTGTACCTTTTAAGATTCCAGCTAAAGTAGAAACCATCGCTTAGCGACTTGAATCCCCGAAATAACTAAGCAGAGTCCCTAGCACCTTTCACATGTCAAGCCTGAAGAAATGATTATTCGAACGAAACACTCACCTTTCCGCTAAATGAGATTTAAGTCAACTACAAGCTCTATTTCATCAAGGAACCGGTTGAGATTATGGACCAAAAGCCAAAAGATTAAGGCCAAGTTGATTTCCTATCGTCAAGGTTCGTTAGGACTCAAGAAGGGGTCTCGAGTTCACCTGGGATCGTGAAGATCAATTCCTAAAGAAATACCATCCCTTGTTTTCAAAATCTGTAGCGGCATTCAATGTCACGTCTTAAGCTTTGAGGACAAAGCTCTTTTAACGGGGAAAGGATGTCACACCCCGTAAATTTCCGATCAATATTTTAGCCATTTTCGTTTGGTAATTTGAATTTTTAATGTTTCGTTTAATTTTTACGGGTAACCGGGAAGTTGTTCCGTTATTTACTGAGAATCATTGCCAGAAGCGATCCGTGCATCCAATCATCATAGTCTTTCATCAGTAGACGCGTTTTTAGTTGATATTTAAAATTTTAGAATTTTTCGTAAAGTTTCTACGTGTTTTCAGTTCGTGCGTATCCCGTAAATAACTAGAATTATATAGTGTGCATGGTTACCTAGAAATTAAATCAAGAGCATCTTTGCATGTAGTTGGAAACCAATTGGCCCCCCCTTTGGCTTTGTTTTCAACCGAATATGCACACACTCTAGCATGGGATTCCATTTTTGAAATTGTGATACAAGTTAACATGCTTCCTACAAAGTGGCACTTGTACAAGTCCTTCCTAGTCCCTCATTAGTGGATCATTTTGGTCCCCTTCCCCTCTCTTGCTCTTCCAACCTAATACACTTACACATACACTTAGGATGCCAAAATTATGAAACCAACCAAGAGACAAACCATCCTACAATATAGGAGCAAGGGCATGTACACATAAGGGTTTGATTGGGAGATCAAATTGGTCCCCTTGTGTTGTCCCCTTTGTGTTCGACGGTACCCATCCACACACACTCTTACATTTCAAATTTTGCTTACTAATGAAGCTAGAGTCACACTATAAATACCATATCATATTACATCTTTCATTCATTCACTCCACAAAGAAAAACACACATCTCTCCTTTGTTTTCTTTCTTGGACGACGCCTACAAACACACACCAAATCCATATCTTTTTAATCTTTGACCAAACCATTTGACGATATATTGTTCGAGGTTGATTGTTATTTCATCCGGGTAGTTTATAAACAACATTTGGGTTGTTCTTAGTTTCTAATCATCTTTCGTCGCGTTTTCTTGTATGTCATCTCTTCTTTTTCATAAATGAGTTGTACTTTTGCATTCGTATGATCATTCCGAACAAGGCGTACAAAGCGGATCGTTGTGAAAATCATTACCTATTTTTCTATAAAACTACAAGTCTCAAAGTTTAATCTTTTTATTTATAAATAGAAGAACATAAAAAGATAAGTAGTTGTACTTTTGTGTTTAAAAGTTTGTTGTGACTATTTAGATATATATATATTGTTATTACTACGGCTATATCATTTATTTGAGATTTATCATATAGTGAGTTTAAATATTGTTGGCGAAGGGATTAAGTTAGATGTTGGATTTGTCGGAAGTGTAAATAGAAAGTCGAAGAGGTTTAGGTTTAGAATGGATTTGTTGCAATATTTGCGGTGTAGTCGAAAATCGATCGGATATTCTTTCGAGTCAATAAAAGATGTACTTTTAACGAGTCGATACGGATAAAAATGGAAAATTGATATTTTTAGAAAGGTCATGCTGAAATTTATTAAACTTTATAAAAGCGTCGAAAAATATACTTTTATTATCAAACTAATGATAAAATGAAGAATGACGTTAAGTGTCGAGTTTAGGTCAGCATTTACGGTTATTGAGTCAACTTTGGTGTGTCGGGTCACTAAAAGACGAAATACACTAAAAGACAAAAGGCACTAAAAGATGAAATACACTAAAAGACAAAACACACCAAAAGACGAAATACACTAAAAGACAAAATACACTAAAAGACGAAATATTTTCAAAGATGTTTCAAAATATTGAGACTTGTCAAAACTTATAACTTTCGAAAGTACGTTTTAAAAAGGATACGCCGTGTCTACTCATGCTCGGATGATCGGCTCTTGCGTTAAGCGTTATTCGTTGTACATCATTCTTAAACGACAACTATATGCTAGGTTGTCGCTAGGACCGTGAAATTCGTCTTCACTTGATTGTTTTCTTTTGATCCACAACTCGCATAAGGTGAGATCATAGCCCTACTTTTACTCGTTTTGAATAAATATTTTATAACTTGGGGTGAGAAACATTGCTTGATTTTTAAACTGGACACAAGTACTATACGTGAGATTTCCTTGTTTACGTGTTGCCTAAGTAGCGTTAGACCACTATTTCCCGAATCATCATGAACCGTTAAATAGATCTATTGGGAATAATTATCCCTATCCGAGTAAGAAGCACTTACTAGTCTGAGTTTGCAAAGGACTAACGGATATATGTCATGTCGAAACTGGTTAGGTGGTCTTTGGTCAGACACTTGTAAAGGCAAGCAATTAATTGACATGTTATATGCTACGTGAATGAGCGTCGGTGTCATGCGCTTAGTGCAACGTAAATACCTTTTTATGTGAAGTTGTATATGTTATAACTGTCGCATACGTTTTGATAAACTTGTGGTCCACACTAATTACGTTTGAACTAAACCTATGAATTCACCAACTTTATGTTGACGTTTTAAGCATGTTTTTCAGGTACTTAGCTTTAGACTTCTCTGATGTGCTATGTGGAGTACACGTGCAATATGATATCATCTTTCAAGACTTTATTATCATTCATACTCGTTGTCTTTTGAAAACTTAATTATGCTTCTGCAACGTTTTAAATTTCATTTCAAATCTTCTAAGACTTATCCATTTTTAATAAATACAACGAGTTATGATTTTCAAAACGTCCATTAGTGGTCGTTCTTTGTACTTTGTATGATGATTATTATGACGTCACGCCCCCGGACCCGTATTCCGTCCAGGCCCCGTTTGGGGGTGTGACATAGGGTTTAATCAAAAACCAAGGTGAGGAAAAGAGAAGAACCGAAAAAACCTAAGTAGGAGAAATTCAGTTGAATATTTAGGAAAAGAGAGCACCGAATATTGTAGGTGTTTTGTGTTATGAATGAATGAATTATGAGGCTAGGGGTGGGTGTTTATATAGGCATCAAACCCTAGATCTAGATAAACTAGGAAACCTCTAAAACCCTTTTTTCCTTAATTATAAAATTGATCCTAAAACCCTTCTAGATCCCTCCTAGGTTTGGGATTTGTCAATTTTAGTCCCTTCGGTTCATATTTAAATAGTCGTTAAGATAGTTATAAAATATAACGATAACTAACAATTATTTAAATTATTACGTGAAGCATATTATATCTTTAATAATAACTAATTATAAATTAAATGTTTAATAAACATACTCTTTGTGTCTTAACATGTGTGTCCTCAGTAGGCTCACGTATTTCTGGTTTTATAACATGTGTATCCAACTCCCATTCTCCAACAAATAATAGGTTGAAGAACTCGTTATTTCATTGGCAACATATATTCATAATACTTGGAGTAAATATGACGTCTAAAAAGTGTCAATAAATGCAAAGGGGTTCTTTTTCTTTAGATTTCGTCTAGTCAAGAAGCCAAAAATGTTCTTTGTAATGGACCTTGGATGATACGGAGGTACCCCTATCTTCATTAACAAGTGGTCACCTTCTGGCTTAGCTGTCAATTCTTCGATCAACGTGGAAGTCAATTCAACATTATAAGTCAAGTCAACATTCAACATTCAACATTCAACATTCATCACTTTTAGTATTAATATCATTCCATTGTAACATTTTATACCATTCGATGATGAGTTTATAAAATAAGAGTGTTTCTCTTGAAGTTCCAGTTAGGCGCCCTTTTGAGAGTTTATTGAATTCCTTGTTCTTTGTTATTTGTGTGGTTTCTAGCATTTCACAATGGTATCCGCCATCAATTAGCCTTACTGAAGAAGACTTACCTAAGGTTTCGGTACAGGTTAAAATGCATGATGTCTCATTGGCTACTTATACTTTGGTTGAATTAAGCATAATAGCTACTAAACTAGGCACATATATGATGTTGGATACTTATACCAGTAATATGTGTTTGGACTCTTGTGCGTAGCAGCTATGCTAGAGTTATGATTGAAATCAATGCAAATATGAAGCTAGTCGAAAATTTGGTAGTTGATGTTCCCAAATTAGAAAACACTCGTTACACGAGAGAAACCATCCGTATTAAGCATGAATTTCAACCCCCTCGTTTTGGTATGTGTAGAACATTTGGCCATTCTCATTTTCAATTTTCAAAATTACCTAAAATGACGGTCCAAATGATGGCTTCATTAAGGTGAATAGGAAAAGTACTAAAGGTAATAAAGTCGGTTGTGTTGAAGTCCAAGTTTGTGTATCGGCATGCAAAAAAGTTAGGTAACGGTGCTAGCACATCTAAATA
>BQNB010041567.1:22911-46685 GCA_026074375.1 Tanacetum coccineum
TGTGCCGAGAAATCCACTTTCGTAAATTGATAAACAAAATAAGATTTGATATAATAGTAACTGGATTATTTGAGTGACACATTTGGTCTGGTTAACTAAATATAAGTCTTAATTTAACAGGTTGATTTGTGAAAACTTTTTCTGACGAGAAATCGTCTTTATAAATCAATACCCCATCTTCAAGGTCGAATCATTTCCAACACTTATAAGTTATTTTTCAACTATCCGAGTAGTCATACTTTTTACCATTGGTAAAGTAAAAATTATTTTCAAAATTGTTAAAGTCTATTTTCTTTCTGATTATTTGAACACTACTCTAATCCCTGTGGACGACCTGGTCTTACCTAAAAAGATTATACTGCATACGTGGATTATACTTTTACCTGTGTGTTTCCATATAATTGTCCGGTATTTTCAGTCTTATAAATTTAAAGCTTTTGAAACACATCAGACACCATACTTACCACGAAACTACTACCAATCGGGTATACTGCCCGTTAAAGTGTTGTTTTTGGTTTAGTCGGCAAAATATAAATTTAAAACTTGAATCATCTTAAATATACCATACAACAACAACACATCAAGTTTTTGGCGCCGCTGCCGGGGAGTGAAAATTAATCTTGATTTTTATTTGATATTTTGGTTTTTAACATTAGATTAAATCTAACCCTTAGGATTAGTGTAATTTAGATTAGTGTATATTCTTGTATATTCTGTAATATTTGTATATCTGTATTTAATTGTTTGCTTGTATATATTCGTGTGTTTAATTGTTTGCATATTTAATTGTTTTTCTTAAATACACTGTTCTGGTCGACAGTTGAATACGGCGTATCCACTTCCATCGGATACGGCGTATCCAGTTCTCTGTCCAATACAGCGTATTCATCCCAACAGATTAATACGGCGTATCCACTTCCATTGGATACGGCGTATCGATTATCTGAAACAGAAGCTGAAATCTTGGTTTTCCTATTTGATTTTTCGTGCTAATTTTTTTTATCTTTCTTCAGAGCAAATCCTGCTGATATTTTTACCTGTGTTACAGGAAGTACTTATCAGAGCTAGTTGATTGAAGAAGGAATTACAAGAAGTCATGGCTGAACCAATTCTATCTGATAACTTGGAAAAAGCTCCAACTGAATCAAATCTTTCTATCACCAGTAACGACATAAACATTGAACTCAGCAAGGAATTTTTGGTGGAATTAAGAAAGAACATATATCATGGAACGTACAATGAAGACGTGGTGGATCACATTGTTAAGGTACTTAAAATGGTTGATTTGATTTACGTTCCTAGCGTGGATTCCCATCAACTGCGAATGAAAGTGTTTCCTCTCTCGTTGGCCGATGATGCTAAAGAATGGTAGATTAGTGAGGAAATCACCACTTGGGATGAACTTGTCGAAAAATTCTTCTGTAGATTCTATCCCGAATCATACGATGGAGAAGATGAAATGTTGGACGAAGGAGAAAACTGGGGGATTAATCCACTTGAATTCTTATCAAACATAAACACATCATTTAAATACCATAAGAAAGTGGATAGAAGGACTTAAAAGGTGATATTTCACGCTTGGATGAATGGAAATTGGAATAAGAGATATGTGGATAACAGTATTTCGAGCAATAATGAATTGAAGGAATCTAAATATGAAAACCCGTTCAACACTGCTACTGATTTATTCTTTTAAGCCTATGAAGTACGTGACATTGAAAAACAAAGTCAGACAAAGCGCGAATATAGCAATACATCCAATTCTATCAAAGAGCTACCTAACAAAAGAAGGTGCAAAGCAGAAAAGTTTGAAGCGATCCAATACTCGCTTGGACCCAATGAAGAATATATTGCTATAAGAAGTTATGAATATGATATTTGGGAGAGAAATGAAGATAATATGTCCAAAATCTATCAAGATATTTTTCATAAAAAGGACGAAGGATGGAAGGTGACACGCACCAAATAAAAAGGAAGCTGAAGAAAAGTCTAACTTAAAGACTTCGCTATAAACAAAAGTGCTTCATAGGAGACAACCCGGATTGTTATTTAATTTTATCGAGTCTGTCTTCCCAGACATCAATACGGCGTATCCGCTCCATACCATATGGCGTATTGATTGTCTGGACATTATCAGTCTTTATTTTATTGCACTTTAAAAACATTATTGTCAGATTTTGAATACGGCGTATTCACTAAACTGATACGCCGTATCCACCAGTCTGACCCGTAATTAGTTTGTTTAGTTTAGTTTAAATTAACCGTAGGTACCAAGATAGGAATACACATGTTCTTCCTATATTTTCTACAGGACCTCGAGAAAGAAATATCGACGAATATTGGTGGAGAATTTAAATTTTTGGAAATCTTAAAGTGTTGGAGTCTTGAAACTTCAAGGCGGTTGTTCAACACAATCTTGCTCATAAACGCAACTTGGAGAATCTACCGAGCAAATATGAGGGGAGCTTCTCATTCTAATTATTTTTAAATTCCCGTATTTAATGTTTTATATATACAACGAGGAGGTTGTATAATTCAAGTGGGGGATGGAATTAGAATGTTTACTTGTCCTAATTTTCACACTAAAATGCTTAAATTATGCTCAATTTTTTTTTTCAAGCATACTTTTGTGAAATTACTTGATACATAACCCGCACACAACAACCCTTGTTAGATATTGTGAGGATTTAGCCTATCCGTTAGATTTGGGTGTTGTGTTTGTCGGGAGGGTGCGAGGTTGTGTTGAGGGAAGGAGGCGTGTGTGAGAGCATGAAGTGCGTGCGGAAGGTAGTGTGTGGATAGGGTGTTGTGTTAGGTATAGTTAATCTGTGTAAGATTAGGTTGTGTTGGAGTAGGGGGATGGGAGGCGCGATAGTTGTGTCGTTATTTGGCGTGTTTGACGGCTGGGGCGCTAACGGCGTCGGGATGTGGGGTAGTAGTTTTAAGTTACGAGGATGTAGTGTTTTGATAGTGAGGTGGGTTGACTGGAGATTGTGTGTGGCGAGGGGGGGGAATGGTGTGGCGGTCGGAGGGTGGAGGTGGGGGGGGGGGGCGGGCGGGGTGTGGGTGAGTGTGGTTTTGGATTCGTGTGGGTGTGGTGGGGGGTGGGGGGGGTGGGTGGGGGGGGTGGAGGGGGTGGGGGGGTAGTTGGTTGGGGGGTGGGGGGGGGGGGGGGGGTTGGGGGGGTTGGGGGGGGGGGGGTGTGGGGTTGGGTGGGGGGGGGTGGTAGGGGGGTGGGGGGGGTTTGGGTGGGGGGGGTGGGGGGTGATTGTGGGTTGTGTAGTGATTGTTTTGTTTGTGTTTGTTGTTTTGTGGTGTTTTTGTAGTAGTGTATGTGTGATTTGTGTGTGGTGGTTAGGTTGTTTGGTTTTGTGTGTTGGTGTCGATATGTTCCCCTTCGGCCTTTACGGGGGGGGAAGTTTAGGTGGTGTTGGATGGTGGTGAATGTGCATTTCGTTCTGATCGCTCTCGCGGAGTAGCGTATAGGGTTATTGAGTACACACTGGGGGGGTGGGGTGGGGGGGTGTGTGAGGGGGGGGGGTGTGGTGGCGGGGGGGGGGGGGTGTGAGGTGGCGGGGGGGGGGTATTTGGTGGGGCGTGGGGGGGGGGTGGGCTGGGGGAGTGGGGCGTGGGAGGGGGGGGGGGGGGGGGGGTGGAGGGGGTGGTGGGTGGTGAGGGATGCTGGGGGGAGTGGGGGGCGGGGGAGGGGGGGGGGTGTGGGGGGGGTGGGGGGGGGGGGCGGGGGGAGGGGGGGGGGATAGGAATGGTTGATTAAAAAAGTGGGTGGGGAGGGGGGGGAGGGAAGGGGGGGGTGGAGGGGGGGAGGGGTGGGTGGGTGGCGGGGGGGGGGGGGTAGGGGGTGGAGGTGTGGGGGAGGGGGGGGTTGGGGCGTGGGGTAGGGGTGTGGGGGGGGGGTGAGTAAGGCTATAGGGGGTGGGGATGGGGTGTTGGGTGGGGGGGGTAATAGGGTGTGGCATGGGGGTGGTCGAATGGCAAGGGGGGGTTGTGGAAGGGGGGAGTGGCGGGGCGGACAATGTGGGGGGGTGGGGGGGGGGGGGGGGAGGAAGTGGATGACGGGGGGGGGGTGGGTGGGGGGGGTGCGGTGGGAGGGGAGGGGGGGGGCGGGTGGTGGGGAGTGTGGCGGGGTGTTGGGGGTTGGGGGGCGCGGGTCAAGTTGGAGTTGGGGGGGGGGGGGGGGGGGGTGGGGGGGGGTGGGGGAGGTTGATGGGGGGGGGGGGGGGGTGGGGGTACGATGGGGAGGGGGGGGGGGGGGGTTTGAAAGGGAGGGGGGTAGGGTGGGAGGTAGGGGGGGGGGGGACAGGTGGGTTGGGGGGGGGGTTGGGGGGTGGGGGTGGAATAGGGGAATAAACGGGGGGGGGGGGGGGGGGAGGTGTGGGGGGGGTAGGGGGGGGGGGGGGTGGGGGGGGGGTGTTTGGGGGTGGTGGGGAGGGGGCGAGACGGGGGATGGTTGGGGTGTGAGGGATGGCGGGGGGGGGGGGTCGGGGGGGGGGGGGGGGGGGGGTGGTGGGGGTAGGTTGGGGTTTAGGTGGGGGCGGGGGGGGTGGGGTGGTGGGACGGGGGGGGGGGGGAGGGGGCGGAGGGGGGGGGGTGGGGGGGGGGGGGGTGTATGGGGGGGACGGGGGTCGAGGTGGGCAGGGGGAGAGGGGGGGGGCAGGGGGACGAGGGGTGAGGGGGGGGAGGGGGGGGGGGGAGGGGGGGGTGGGATGGGAGGGGGGGAGGGGGGGGGGGGTGAGGTGTCCGGGGAGGGGGGGGGGTGGGGGGGGGGGGTGGAGTGGGGGAGGGGGGGGGTAGGGGATGGGGGGGATGGGGGGGGGTAGGAGGGGGTGGAGGGTGAGGGGGGGCGGGGGGGAGGTCGGGGAGGGAAGGGTAGGTTGGAGTGGGGGAGCGGGGTGGGGGGGGGGGAGGGGGGGGGGGGGGGGGGGGGGGGGGGGGGGGGGGGGGTGGAGGGGGGGGTGGGTTGGGGGGGGTGGGGGGGGAGGGGGGTGGGGGGGGGGGGGGGGAGGTTGGGGGGGGGGGGGGGGGGGGGGGTGGGGCGAGGGGAGGGGGGGGGGGGGGGGGGTTTGGGGGGTAGGACAAGGGGTGGGGGGGTGGGAGTGGGGGGGGGGGGGGGGGGGGGGGGGGGGGGGGGGGGGAGGGGGGGGGGGGGGGGGGGGTGGGGGTGGGGGGGGAGGGGGGGGGGAGGGGGGGGGGGGGGGTGGGGGGGGGGGGGGGGGGGGGGGGGGAGAGTGGTTGGGGGGGGGTGGGGGAGGGGGTGGGGGCAGGGGGGGGGGGGGGGGGTGGGGGGGGGGGGGGGGGGGGGGGGGGTGGGGGGGGGGGGGGGTGGAGGGGGGGGGGGGGGGGGGGGGAGGGGGGGGGGTGGAGGGTGGGCGGGGGGAGTTGGGGGGGGGGGGGGGGGGTTTGAGGGGATGGTAGTGGGGGGGGGGTGGAGGGGGAGGGGGGCGGGGGGCGCGGGGGGGAAGGGGGAGGGGGGTAGGGTGGCGGGGGGGGGGGTGTGGGGGTGGCAGGGGGGGGGGGGGGGGGGGGGGGCGGGGAGGGGGGAGGGGGGTGGGGGGAGTGGTGGGATTAGGGGGGGGGGGGGAGGGGGGAGGGGGTGGGGGGGGGAAGTGGGGGGGGGGAGGGAGGTGAGAGGAGGGTGGGGGGTCGGGCGGGGGGAGGAGGTGGGGGGGGGGGGGGGGGGGGGGGGGGGGGCGGTGCGGTGGGGGGGGGATGGGGGGGTGGGGGGGGGAGGGGGGGGGCGGGGGGGGGGGAGGGTCGGGGTGGGGAGGGTGAGGTGGGGGGGGGGGGGGGTGGGGGGGGGGGGGGCGGGGGGGGGGGGGGTGGGGGGGGGGAGGGGGGGGGGGGGGGGGGGAGGTAGGAGGAGGAGCGGTGGGGGGGGAGTTGGGGGGGGGGGTGGTGGCGCGGTGGGTGGGCTGGTGCGTTGCGGGTGTTGGGGCTAGCGTATTGGGGAGAAGAGGGAGAGGGGGCTGGGGGGGGGTGGCGGGAACGGGGGTGGGGGGTGGGTGGGGGAAGGGTAAGTTGGGGGGGGACTGAAGCGGTGCAGGGGCGGGGGGGGGGAGGAGAAGTGGGGGTGGCGGGTGGGAGGGGGGCACGAGGCCGTGTGGTGAGGTGGAGTAGCTAATTTAGTACGGGGTCGGGTGGGTGTGTGTGGGCTGGGGGCGTGACAGGTTTGGGAGTCCATTTGGGGGGGGTGGGTGGGGGGTTGGGAGCTGGTGGGGTCCTATCCCCCATACCTTTTACTTATTTTATGGGGTGGGGGGGGTTGGTTTCGGGGGGTGGGTTGGGGGTGTGGCCTGCGCTTGGGGTTGGGGGGTGGGGGGGCCCGGGTTGGCTGCGGGGTTGGGGTGGGGGGGGGGGGGGGGGGTTGTCGCTTCCGTTAGTGCGCGGTGGCGGGTTTGCTTGGGGGTGGGGTATGGTAGGAGCGGGTGGAGGTTGTTTTGGGTTTCTGGTGGGTTCGCTAGTGTGTGAATGAGTGTAGAGGATACGTTTGTGGGAGTTGGTAAGATTTGTTGGGGTGGTTCACTGTGGGGTGTGGGGGTATTTGTGCCGTCGGTTCTATGTTGGGGGGGTTGTGGGGTTGTTTGGCATTTTGGCACTATCCTCACAATCTCTTTAGATGCCACGCGTAAGTGATGGGGTGTGGGATGGGTGGGTGGTTGAGGGTGGGTGCTTGTTGGGGTATGGTTTGGGATAGGGGATTGTAAGAGGTTTGATAGGGTTGCCGTTGTCTTGGTTTTGGATCTTCTGAAACCATGCTTCGCGGACCCATTTGTTGGCACGGAAGACTTGTGCCGGCGGGTAGATATTGGGAAACCGTCGTCTCGGCCACTTTTTTATGTTATCTTTTACTTCTTTTGTGTGATATTGTTCATGATATGTAAAGAGATAGTGCACGAGACATCAGCCATGTGAAATTCAGTTTGGCCACATGTCCACTCCGTGTCGGTGAACAGAATTGCTGTGTTGTGTCGATATTGACCCCCCCCCCCCCCCCCCCCCCCCCCCCCCCCCGCGGTGGTAATGGGGCTGCGCAACATCCGGTATTATGCATGAATTTCACACCCCTGTTTTGTATGTGTAGAATCATTTGGGGCCATTGTTCATGTTTTCTCAATTTTGCAAAATTACCTAAATTGGACTGGTCTAAATGATGGCTTCATTAAGGTGAATAGGAAAAGTACTAAAGGTAATAAAGTCGGTTGTGTTGAAGTCCAAGTTTGTGTATCGGCATGCAAAAAAGTTAGGTAACGGTGCTAGCACATCTAAATAGGGGGGGGTAAAAATGTGTAGAATGTAGCTATTGTCTCGAGAGATGGGGCAGTACGAATGGTACAGGTAAGAGCTCTAAGGCGACGAGACGAGTACTATTGGACCAAAGAATGTAACTTTGAACTCTTTTAATGTGCTCAACTTTGAACTCTTTCGATGTTGAGGGCGTATATGGTGAGACCTCCCAGTTTATCGCTTTTTCTTCTAAATGGGCTAATGGTAGTGGTGGTGCTTACGAGGCTTGTTTCAGTAAAGTGGAATACAATGACCTGAAGGATGGTTATGAAGATTATGCTTGCGACTTAACTAGAAGAACATAAGCCATTCTGCAAGACATGAGACTTTAATTTTTGTGGTCAATTTTGACATTAGTGGGTTTTATTTGTCTTTGTTTGGTTAGATTCAAATATAGTAAAATTATTGGGTAATGGTTGTGTCCACGTTATGTAGTATTTATTTTCGTATGTGTAATGAGTTCAGATTCAAAATTCACTCATACTATTTGTACTTAAATGTTTTTTGGAGTAATTTATTTACCGAGTTTATCCTTTACAAAAAAGAGACCGAGGGCACCACTGTCACATCAACTTTATCTCTATACAACAATTGCATTACCAACTTAGTGTAATAAAGAGACCTATGACACCACTAAAAAAATACCTCAAATAATTAACTCTCACACACAGTACTCAGTCGTGTTTACGACCGACTTGTAGTTTTTTTTAACATGCGATGTGTCGAGTGAGGCTAGATGTAGTTGGTAAGACGCGTTTATTTTGGAGGTCGACCAACATGGATAACTGATATGTGTTTAATCACATATCATTTTCCTTTATAAAAATGAGCTTTAATGACCAAAAACAAATAAAAAATACAATGTATTTGTCTGTTTTGTTAATTGTGTTGTGCAGGTAACGGATATTCACAAAAGGACAAAAATAAAGCCAATAAGGACAAAACTGAGCACGGGATTGGAAGAATATGAGAAACAAAGCCGAGGACATATACATCCTTAATGGGCCAACCCGTACCCATTTATTGGGTCGGGTCAGCCCATAAATACTCAATCTATACAAGTAATAGTCCAAGTCTAATCTATTAGCCCTAAAACCTTCAACTATTAAATCAAATCTAATCCACTATCCATAGCCAGCCCAAGTCTAAAAGAAATAAACCAAGCCCAAATCATGTATCCAAATTAATATCAAAACCGCGCCCAAAGTTACTATTCATCCTTCTTCTTCATTTTTACATCTAGTACGAGTAACAAGGTAAAATCGACCATTCCACACGCTCCCATCCCTTCTAGAAGGTCTATGTGGCACCTCTGACATCACATTAGGCCACGTTGGCTATCCCAAGGAATCCTATTGGTTGAATGGACGTGGAGGATGATCTAAGGGCTCAAAAGGACAATTTGGAGTTTGTTATTAATCAAGGGCTTGATTAGAAGATGGGTTACATTTCTATCTCCTAGAAGCTTCTCTCCTCAGCTATAAATACCCCAAGGAATTCACACAGTAGATATCTAGTTTTAGTGTAGTTTTAGCTTAAATTTAGAGCTTATTATATTTTGCTTATTGTAATTTCGTTTTAAAAGCTTGTAAACTCTTAATCATTAATAAAATTTCAATTTCCTTTTACATTGTGTAATGAATTCATGTTTTTAGTTTTATGCAATTTCATTTAATATGTGTTTAGAAATCACTTAATAAGCTCAATAAGCTCTTGTTACCTCATAAGCTAATACTTATTCAGTTAAGCTTGCTTATAGCTTAACTGAATAAGCTTTGTCACTTAAATCACCTCAAAATCAGTTTAAGTTTAATCATGAAAGATAAGCCAGAAATGGAAGGGCTTATAGGACTTTACCAGCTTATGTAAATAAGCTGGAGCTTGTAGATTGAGCTCTTAGAGCAATTTTAAGTCCTTATTTTGAGCAAAGGACAAGGTATGATCACTTTTACTTTTTAGCTTAATTTCTTTTGTAGCTTATCAAACTGCTTATTCTGTGCTTATAACTGTTGCTTAAGTGTTAATTTTGTCTTATAGTTGCTTATTATGTTTGTTGAATCTAGTTTATAGCTTAGTTTAATCTATTTTATTACTTTAGGAGTTAAGTCTTAGTTTTATAGGTAAAGTGCTTTTTGGTTCTAGATTTTTAGCTATGGCTTATTAGAAATTTTCTTTTGCTTATTTGTCTTTTATTACTCTAGTACTTCATCTGTTTTCATAAATCAATGCTTCTTAAGGTCTGATTTTGTTTTAATTTAGAATTTCTAGTTTTAAAGGGGTGTTTGGGTTAAGTAGTTTTGATATAGGAAAATGGTGTTCAGCTTGTTTTTAGGGATCGAATCAGTTTTCATAAACTTTAAATAAGTTTAAAAACCAGTTTTCTTAAGCTTTGAATGAGTTTTGATAAGATTGGTAGTTTATTTCATCAAAAATCTAAGTTTGCTAGTCTAATAGTGTTTCAAACTGCTTATTTGATGCATTTCTTAAAATCCTACTAGAGTTGTGTTTTTTATACTTAAAATCAGTTTCATTAGCTTCATTTTGCATCTGTTTTGAGTCATCAATTTTTAGAATTACCTTTTAGAGTATTTTAGCTCAAAATCAGTCAAAGTTAAGTTAGTTGTTAGTTGTTCTTAGATGTCAAAAATTGCAGATCATTAGTGGTTAGATAATAGCTTAACTTTGAGTAAGTTTGATTTAATTTAGCTTATTATAATCTATTCTCAGTCTGTTTCAAGTTTTTAGTGTGTCAAAATCATTTTTGAGTCTTAAATTTAAGCTGCAAGTTGTCATTTCCTCTCAAAAAGTCCAAAAACAAGTAGAGTAAACTATCATTTTCATTTGTCTTTTCTAGCTTATTTCCTAATCTAGTTTGCTTAAGTTTAGCTTATTTGAGTTATTAGAGTCTAGTCCTAAATTTGTTTTCAACTTTTAGCTTATTCTTAGTGTGTATTAGTTCATAAACTTAGCTTAAAATTTTGGTAATAGTCCTTAATATCTCTTTTTGAGTCAAACTGTCTAAGTAAGTCTAGTTGTTTTTTAGCTTATTTTATTTGCTTATTTTTAGTCCTTGGTGCTTAATGAGTCTAGGTTAGGGTCTGTTTTAGTTTTTTTGGTCTTCAATTTAGCTTATTGGTCTATTTAGTGCCTATTAGAATCCAAACAGTTTTAGCTAAATTTCTAAAAGTCTTAACTAGTAAACTGTGACTTTCAATTGTACTTATCTAGCTTATAAATAAGTTCTGGCCTTAAGACTTTTATTAAAGTTGCTTAATTTTGCTGAAACTTTAGTTGTTTCAATAAGAAAATTAAAAAAAATGTTTTACAAAAAGGGACAGTCACAGGACTCGAACCTGTAACCTCCCCTTCAACACACACACTCTACCAGTCTGCCCTTGGGACTTTTTCATTAATGCTTTGCAACATTTATTTCTTATACTCATTTAACTTTTAGCTTATTTTGCTTATTGAATTTTAGCAGCTTATTGGTAATAGCTTTTTGATTCATTTTTTTTTGTAAACCTCAAAAATAGGATCTAGAATTTTTATAAATTTTCTCAAATTTTTAGGATTAAGTTTAGTATTTTAGTTTAATTTTTAGTCTTATTTAGTTTTAAAAATAGTTTTAATTAGTTTAAAATTTTATAAAAAATATTTTCCGTTATTAAAAATTAGGTTAATACATTTTAGTTTAAGAAATTTGCATTTTGAGTTTTAAGAGTTATTTTTTTAGTTAATTAGTTAAATTTTAATTGTTTTAAATGTCGTTAGAATTTTATTTTTCCTTTATTTCTAGATTAGCGTGCCTTTATGTGTTTTCCCTTTGCGTTATTAGATTTAGAATCCAAAATCTAAAATTTTGATTATTCAAGCACCCGATAACGAACCGAAACAAGATTTTCAATATTCACGCTTCGTTTGGAAAACGACTGTTATAAGATTTTTTTTGTCTTCTTTATTTATTTTAAATGTTAAATAAGTAAAAATTTATGTGTACCGAGATACTACAACTTGGGTTATACAAAACAAGTGTTTTTTTAGTTTGTGGTATACGAATATTATAAGGGTTTTGATGACGCGGATGCTACAACATGCATTAGTTTGCTAAGTGTGAAAAAAGGTTGCAACCTTTTGTTCACTTTGCTTATTCTTAAGAAAAATGACTTGATTGGATCCTCAGACTATAGACTTATTAGTCTTATTGGATGTATATATAAAGTGATCTCGAAGATCCTTGCCTCTCATCTTGCGAAGGTCATCGACTCCATAATGGGCCCTAATCAATCGAAATTCATTAAAGGTCATCAAATTCTTGATGGATGTCTCATTGCAAATGAAAATTTTCGTATGGCAAAATTAGACTATCAACGTATGCTCCTTTTTAAAGTGGATTTTGAAAAGACCTTTAATAGTGTTCATTGGAATTTTCTCCTTGATGTTATGAGACAAATGGATTTCAATCTTAAATGGAGGAAATGGATTACCTCGTGTCTTTCTTTGGAATCTATATCGATTTTATCAATGGCTCTCCATCCAATGCATTCTATATGGAACGCGTCCTTAGATAAGAAGACCCTTTTTCTCTCTTTCTATTCCTCCTCGTTGTGGAAGCGCTTCAAGTCACCATTCTCAATGCATGTGATGTAGGCATCTTCAAAGGAGTGTGTCTCTCGAATAGTGGCAAAAACATCTCTTTTGCAATTCGCGGATGATGCCTTATTCTTTTCGGAACGAAGTAATCGAAATGCCTATAGTCTTATCAATATCCTTTGTTGTTTCGAGCTAAGATCAGGGCTCAAGGTGAATCTTGACAAGAGTAGGCTTTTTTGGGTTGGGGTTTCAGATAACGAGGTTTCTACTGTTGCAAGTTTACTTGGATGTGCTTATGGGAGTCTTCCCTTCTTGTACCTTGGGCTTCCTGTTGGTGGCAAAATGAGCCTTTGCATTAATTTATAAGAGATCATAAATTGCTTCTGGGACCGCCTCTCAACTTGAAAACCTAAAACTTTGTATGTGGGTAGGAGACTTACCTTGATTAAATAAGATCTCGGTAGCCTCCCCTTTTACTTCCTCTCACTCCTTAAAGCTCCATTAAAGTTATTAAGGCTCTTGAATCTATTGTATGCAGATTTTTTAGGGGCCTCAATGGGAGCTCGAGAGGAATAATCTGGGTAAAATGGAATTCTATTCTTCTTGACTCGAAGAATGGTAGATTAGGTGTCAAATGCATTCGCTCTAAAAACCTTAGTCTTTTTGGGAAATGGAAGTGGCGCTTTCTTAATGAAGAGCATGTCGTGTGACGTTGTGTGATCAAATAATTTTACGGTTTAGATAATGGGTTCGATTTATCTAACCTCACGAACAGTGGAAGTGGTGTTTGGTTGGATGTTCTTAAAGCTTGTAAGTGCGTCGAAGGTATATACTCGAACTTCAAAACGTTTTTCGTGCGAAAGATCGTAGATGTGTCAAACACCTTGTTTTGGCATGATCCTTGGGTTGGTGGGTCAATTATTAAAGATAAATTTCCTAGACTCTTCGCTCTTGAGGTTGATAAAGATTGTAAAGTTAAAGATCGTGGTCAAGTGGTTAACAATGTTTGGTTTGGTATTTGGTTGTGGCCTATACCTTCGGGGGGTCGTGCTTTGGGCGACTTGAATACACTTTCTTCTCAGTTGGTTAACGTGAAGTTCTCCTCTTATGGTAACAACAAATGGTATTAGTGTTATGATTCGTCCAGATCCTTTATGGTCAAATTATTATCTAATATTTTGGAAAAAAAACCTTCTTGGTGAGAACAATCTTGGTTTCCATCATAAACGGAACAACTAGATTCCTAAGAAAGTTAATGTCATGGTTTGGGAAGCCTCCTTTAATCGCCTTGCAACTCGTCCTAATCTTATTGCTTGTGGTGTCGGGCTCTCGTCGTCTATGTGTCCTTTATGTGATGCGGAGACCGAAGATATTGAGTATATATTGGTTAAATGTCACCCCGTGGGTATGCTTTGGAGAAAGATTTGGAGTTGGTGGAGTCTTCCTGTCCCGATCGCCTTCCCTCTTTTATATAGTTCCAAGGTCGCGTTTGGAAATCTTAATTTTCATGGTTGTTCTAAGATCGTCAAAATTATTAATGGGGTGTTCCAACCTTTGGGTTGTTTGGAATTGGCAGAATTGTTTGATTCATGTGGTTGGGGATGATTACATTAAAATCAAGAAAGAAGACATCTTTCCGAGTATACAACAATTGACTAAACTTTGAATTTTGGCTCGCATCAAGTCAACCGTGAAGGTGGATTGATCTTGTTGGGTGGCCAAGCCTTTTGATATTTTTTCCTAATGGGTCTTGTAATTTTAGTCTTCTTTTGTTCATATTTTGGTGGCTTGTTAATCTTTCGGATACTTGTATAGTTCTGTTTGAAAGTTCCCATTTTTGGGGTTCTATGTTTATAATATTTTTGTCAGTCAAAAAAATGAATAAGAGTAAAAAAAATTAAACATATTTTATGATAAAATAATAAAAATAATAAAAATAAAATAATAACAATAATAATAAAATAATAATAATAACAAGTTTTTGGAAACACGCACTTAGTTGCGGGGGCATCTGTCTATTGTGTTTTATCTTAATGAATGCGACGTATTTTTCAAAGGAAGTAGTAGGTTTCATATATTATTAAGACTAATTTCTCAATAGATTAGTTTGTTACCCGCGCGTTGTCGTGAGACCATAGTATCTGTGGAAACTAGAAGAGGGGGTTGAATAGTTTACCGCTTTTTAAATTTAGTTAACGTTTGTATATAAAATCGTAGATTTGAGTTTAGGTGATATCAATATGCACACAATATGAACAATCGAGATAAGTAAATAAACATTATTAATCTACACAATATTAAATATGAGACAAGAGAGAAGAGTTAGAATGATCAAACCACAACACGAGGATTTATAATGGTTCGGTAATGAAACTCCTCTTCGCCCTGCTCCACTCCTCGAGTATCCAACTCGAGAGTTCACTTCACTATGTCAACAAGCTCCCTTTAGGCGGAGAAACCGTACACATTTGGCTTACACCAAATTCTGACACTAAGCCTAATGTCGAATTCTAATCTTAGCTAGAATGGATCTACCACTTACACTCGTATTTTGAGGCCTAAAATACTAATTGCTCTTACAAGTATTCACTCGCCTAAATACTTACACGATCTACCCGATCTAACTATTACACACGATTACAAGAGAT
The DNA here is from genome assembly GCA_026074375.1 of Tanacetum coccineum. Taxonomy (NCBI): domain Eukaryota; kingdom Viridiplantae; phylum Streptophyta; class Magnoliopsida; order Asterales; family Asteraceae; genus Tanacetum; species Tanacetum coccineum. Next base: position 37,452 of record BQNB010041567.1, read on the forward strand.
TTGAATGATTTACAATATACAACACAATCGTAACAACGTTGCATAAACACAACCTAAACTATAATAGCTTGTATCTTGGTGATTACGAATATTCTTCTCTTGCACTTTGAGAGGTAAGCTTGAATCACAAACCAATTTCTCAAAGTTGAGGTAAGACGATCCACCAAAAGCTGTAGCTTCTTCAACTTTCTTCTTCCACTCTAATGCCTTGCTTCTTATTGTCTCCCCTTTCATTCCATCCATCATCTCCCTCACATAAGCCTCCACCTCCTCTCTCTTCACATTTGTATCGATTTCCATACCAATCCCCCATTATGTACAAAGATATAGACAATTGGTTTGTTGCTCAGCAAAAAACGGCCAACAAATCATAAGAACACCGTTGCTAATACTCTCAATTGTGGAGTTCCATCCTCAGTGTGTTAAGAACCCACCGATTGTTGGGTGCTTCATAATCTTCATACATAAACAAATAGGAAAACATCTTAGATTCAGAGTTATATTTATATAAGTGTCGTGTTTAAAATATGGAAAAGATCCTCTAAAGTTTAAATATCCTCTAAAGTTCATTTGAACTTTAGAGGTAAAGTTCCCTAACATAGATAATACCGGGGCCTACTGCGACACTTAATATTTTTATCTTTTTGAGAGAACTTTACCTCTAAAGTTCAAATGAACTTTAGAGGATCCTTATCCTTAAAATATAGATATTAAATGATAGGAATACCCCATTTCTCAATTAATTCTTATAGGTTAATAAATCATATTGTGCTTGCATCATTTCCTTTCAGAGTATTTGTAATGTCTAGAGCAATTGTAAAAGAGAAGCAACTTATATTTTTAGAAAAATTTGATATAAAATACTAACAGGACAATTGTAGATGGGAGTGATAGTTGTTGGATTGTTAATTTTATTATGAAAGCTTGTCTTTAGCTTATTTCACAATTTTTGGATATTATTGACATTGAATACAATACCTCTTCTTGAGCGCACCAACTGGTCACCATGCCTCTCCCTTTCGTCTCCTCTACAAACTCTGGTGGCATCATGGCATCATCACCTCCAACACTATCGAGCCTGGGGCCTAGTTATCCACAAGAAATTCTTTTGGCTATCAGCAAGTCCCCACCCGAACTCGATCAGTTGCTCTTTTGTCATGACTGTAATACTTCCAAAGTTCACATAAACTACGGAACCAGGGTCTTTTGTGTCTAGCCAGTCGATGCAACTTAGATCTTCCGTCCAAAGGTTCGAACCAATATGTTTCAGCCGATCATCGCAAAAATGTTGTTGCATCATGTCTAGTGGGCCTATAGTGAATATTCGCGGGTTTGTGACAGTTAAGGCATTAACACTATCATGCTCCAAGGCATCAAACGTGTTTAGCACAATAGCTGAGCCTCTAGGAATAGCCTCGGATTCCCTCATCATATAGTTGAGCATGGTGTCATCTATGTCTGTAGTTCGAATGAAACTTGGGAAGTCCCTTAATCGGATGTTATTCATACCAGGAATCCAGTCCAATTTCTTTTCAAGATACCCATTTGTTATATCGCTCATGTCTGTAGAATAAGTTCCATTTTGTGTGTGAATATTTGGAAACAAAAATTTAAAATCATAGGGTAATCAATTTTATCTATCAAATAAAAAATTTCATATTTGTTGTATGTCTATATTATATTATATGGTCACAGCTCGTACTTTTCATAAAATAAAATCGAGCAACCTACTATTTTAATTATATGATATAAGATCGTCAATCTTTTTAATATTATTGTTATCAATTTGATCGGATCTGGCTTCTAATTAGGCTGGACGGAGTGGAGATGAGTTTGGCAAAACTCACCTAGGTGAGTTGAAAACTCACACACGAGTTATATCCCACCCGAAAAGTGACTACAATTTTCCTCCACTAGCTCGGTGAGTATTGCCTTCTTTTTGCAACAACTTGGTGAGAAACTCACCTTAGGTGAGTTTGTATATGGTGAGCCCCTTTTCATTTTATATGATGTATTTTAATTAGCTGTGAGTGTGTGTGGGTATTCAGTGATGTATATTTTATATAAAGTGGGTATTTTAATGAAAAATGAATTTTAGTTGTAAAGTGAGTTCTTATTTTGGAGAAAGAAAGCTAATTAATGAAAAATTAATTAGCTGTGAGTGTGTGTGGGTATTTAGTGATGTATATTTTATATAAAGTGGGTATTTTAATGAAAAGTGAATTTTAGTTGTAAAGTGAGTTCTTATTACGGTTGAAAGGTGAGTTGTAAGGTGAGTTTTATTTGGAGAGAGAAAGCTGATGTGGCGTTGACGTGTCAGGTAAGTTTCTCACCACCACTCCACCCGGCCTAAGTGATGTACGAGTGGCGACAAATGCAACTCGCGTATTATCTTCTACTAGTAATAAAAAAACATTTGACTAGATTGTGTTCATTTGAACGGGACGTGGTAAGATATGGTTATATGCCTTCGTCATTGGCAGATAATGTAAATTAGTTTTTCTTAATTAATAACTACTTTAAAAACTCATACACGAAATTTGAGCATATAATAATGGGGGCAATCACATCTATATTCTTACGAAAGTTCAATATTACATTAATATCCTTCTCAGTTTTGTAATTACATCATTATCTTTCATAAACTTTTGTAATTACATCAGCATTCTTCCCAAACTTTTGTAATTACATAATCGGGTTCTTTCGTCGTTTGAGGCCAAAAAGTATATATAAATAGTAGGTTAAATTACACCGTTCATCCCTATACTTAGGTCAGATTGCAGATTCAGTCCCTAGATAACGGGGTCGATGTCGTTAATCTTTAAAGTCGATTTGTGTTACCCGTTTGGTCCCTCGAGCCCCGTTATACGTAACGGGTGTTAGTTTGACTTTTCAACGATGGGCAGTTTAGTAAATTCAAAATTTTGTCACTATTTCACCGTTGGTCCCAAAAAAAATTCATTTTTTTCTTTTTCCAACGGGTGTTTTACTGTTGCGATTTTTTGTCCTTTAGCGCTTGCACCATTGGTCCCTGACTCGTTTCTGTGTATTATAAATGATGGTTTGCAAAGTATAAGATACAAAATTATAAAATGGCCGCTCGTTGTACGTGTGGTCTGGAAGCTGTGATTAGGACATCATGGACTAATCAGAATCCAGGTCGTCGTTTTTATGGTTGTCCTAAACTTGTAAGTATGATCCGATCGAAAAATATGTAACAAATCATTTTGTTTGTTTATTTACGCACCCTTTTTCAACTCTTTTCAGAGTCCAACATGTGTCAACTTCCTTAGGTGGTATGATCCACCAATGTGTCAAAGGTCTGTTCAGATTATCCTAGGGTTGTTGAGGTCACGTAATGAGCTTGAAGAAATCCTTGCTATGGTTGAAGAAAAGCGACGCAAGTTGCTGAAATTTCTCATCATCAGCTGGGTTGTTTTTGGGTTTTATGTTTACTGTACAATGTGAATGTTTAGGGAAGTTGATTTTTTTGCTAGATGTTCTTAGTAGGTAATGGGTTATGTAGATGAATGTGGTTTTGTGTTGGTTGATGGAATGAATAGATTTGATTGTTAGTCATATTATTGTGGATGAATGTGTTAATTTGTTTGACTTATAAAGTCTACTGGTATGATTTAGTGAAAGTCAATTGGGTTACTGGTATGATTTAGCAAAAGTCAAATAATCTGTATAACCATTTGGCATTAAGAACAACAACTGATCATGGATAATTCATACAAATGATTAGACTAAATAAACCCCAACTAATTAATTCATAACAAACATAAACGAAGCGAATACCCCAAACACTATGGCAGTTAACTTCCAAAAGCAAGCATTTTTTGACTTTTCTTGAATTCTTCCATGAAAGAAGATGAAAATATTCTTGAAATGGTTTTTTATTTTTGAGTTTGTTTATGTTTTTTAAGAAAAAAAGGCGTCCTGAGTTTATGACCGTTGTCTGTTGATAATAGTTTGAAGTGGTTTTGTTAGTGTTTTTTTACTTACACCATTGGTCCCTCAATGCGTTCTATTGGCTTTCCATTTCCCATCAAATACAGAAGGAATGGTCTACACGTTACTTGCATTCTTGGTCCTTGTAATAAGTGCATGATGTGATGTCACAGTTTAGCCGCATTTAACATTGACCATACTAATGAATTAGTTGCATTTTTGACACTTCGTTTGTGTAATTAATTAATCTCCATATATTCACTTATATATAAATTCACTTCGCATATCTCCCTTCAAATCCAAAACACACACATACATACCTTAACTTCCTAAACCCTTTCACTTTCCTAAAACTCCTTTTTTCTATTGATGTTGCTCGTGGATTTGTTCATCTGGAAGAACTCATGCAGATGCAAAGGGAAGCTCAGCAAACAAATGAACTTTCCAACTTAATGAGGCAGAGGCAGTTTGTAACACCCCCAAATTGGGTCGCAGCGGAATATGGATATCCAGGGCGTGTTACTTCATAGATCAATAACACAAGATGTATTCATTAACTAACCTCATGGATATTCAAGTAAAGTAAATCTATAGTTCTTATGAAAGATTGTGTATGTATACAAAACTAATAAGTAAAGAACACAAAAATAACTTTTCAACCTTTTACACTCTATTTTAATTAAGAAATTATAACCCTAATTACAAATGCGGAACTACAATGTGTATGTGAGTGAAAATGTGTTTGTGTGTGGTGATCAACCTCACTAATAAAATTTTGTATAAACATAAAAGTGTTAATGCAAAAGCTAACTACTATGCTAACCAACTGAGCTTGCTCAGGGACTTTGTAGATTTAGAGGAGTAGATGTGTGTTTGTAAAAGTTACGACTTTGAATGCATAAACTTGACATATACTCTGTTATAAGAGTTCTATTTATACTACCTAGGTAGGGTCAAACCTACATGAGTGGTAAGCACTAATCCCAATTTTAATATGCTAGTACATTTGTACAACTTTGTCTCTATTAAAAATTCTATTCTAAGTATGGGACAAATGCTCTTTCTAAGTTCAGTTCTGACACTGAACTTGTCTTATACCCTCTTTCTAAGTTCAGTTCTAACACCCCCAAATTGGGTCGCAGCGGAATAAGGGTCCGGGGTGTGTTACTTCATAGATCAATAACACAAGATGTATATAGAACGACCAAAAAGTCATTAAAACTGATACATTGGATATTAACAAAGTATTTGTTACATAAGCCGAAGCTTACACTTAGTCCACGTTGTTTTCAAAATAAAAGATTTTCTAGCCCATAACAGTTATACAAAATGTAATGCGACAAAATCTTTAATGCATGATATCCAAATCAAAACCACCAATGTATCCTTGGCATCTCGTGCCTATTGACCACCTGAAAACATTGCTTTAAAACGTCAACAAAACGTTGGTGAATTCATAGGTTAGTAAATTAAAATATGCAGGACCGCAAGACTTTTCCCGTGATAATGTAACAGATGCAGACATCACAAAACCAGATTACATTTACCTAAGCTCATGACACTGAAGCTCGACAATCTTTCTCGCAATAATATATATATTGCAATTTCTGCCCGATTAGATGTTTAATCCGAAACATCCCCAAATCCGACATGCTATACGTTCGTTCCCGGTGATAGCTAGTCACCCGAACGGGATGGTCAATCCTAAATAGATCTATTTATAACATTTGCGCTCACATAATGTAATTCACAACTACATCTATGCAATTGACAGTTCATGATAATGGGCTCAACTTGGGTTATCGCTACTTAGGCAAACACGTAATCAATATAAAATATACACTTGCGTCAATTTAGAAAAACAAAGTATGTTCCACCCCAAAAGTATTAAAATCATTGAATCATAAAAATGTGGTCTAATGAACTCACCTGAGTTTCTGAAACCAAATATTACAGATAAAGCGATCACGTAAATATCGAATGCAACCTAATGAACATGATGTCGTATAAGCACTAATCGCATTTGATTAACTAACATCATATAGCATGTCTGTGATGTAGCAACATCACGCATCTAGTAGTAGTAATGAAAAACATATTTATAATTTAAAAACATTTCATAAATATCATTCTTAGTATTATGCATAACCTTATCGCGTTTCAAGTCCGTTTCCTCGCGTTTTTCTTACGTTCACACGATTAATGCTTTCGTAATAAGACGACGTATCAAAATATGACATTTTTGGTATTTCATGTCCTCTGATGAACAGTGATTTTACTGTTCATACCAGTTATAAATTCATTTTTATAACTTAAATTAACGTAACACTCGTAAACGTCGTATTTTATTCGTTATAGCTCCGTTTTTAGCGATTCTTTCGAGTACGTTCTCGTTATTGAAAATTCTATCAATTTATAAGGTTTACAAAAATAAAAGTTTCTGTCATGAATAGTGTTTTTACTGTTCATAGTTTATAAAGTTATTTTTATAAACTTTTAATTACCGAAAACCCGCGAAATTCATAACTCCTTCATTATAAATTGAAAAATTATGATTCTTATCATTTTAGAATCCTAAAAATGTGTTTTATTCGTTAAAAATATCCAACTTGCTGTTTTATAAGATTTTTATAAAAGTTATTTTATAAACCCGATTAATTAACGTATAACTCGTAATTAGCGTAACTTTTTCGTTATTTATCCGTTTGACAAGTTTCTTACCTTTTCGGAATCGTCATGAGTCGTATTATTTTATAAAAATATAAAATGGACAGGTTGTAGTTCGAGTTTAAACAGAAAGTTTGGATGTCTATATTGAATCCATATGTAAACTTAGTTTTTATACTTTTCAACCTTGTCATTTATCACAAGTTTTTCCCCTACTCTTAATATACTATATCATACATATTATATAATCCATAGTCCTTATATTGTCCATAAGTCCAAGTCATTAAGTCCATAACAACATTTATAAACCATAATTTATTAAAGAAACCTTAAGTTAACAAGTTTACATATGAACTTTTTACACCTTAACCAAGTGTGTACAATAGTTTTACTTCCCTTATAACTTCATATTACCATCCATACAATATGTGTATAAGTTCATAAAACTATATTTACAAGAAAAATCCAAGTTTACAAGTTAAACATGTCCTAATGGTGATTTCACTACATAAACATCACATATACATATAATCATATAAATGAAAAGTTAAAGGCTTTAGATAACCTTAATGGGATGATGTGTGATGATGACAAATATGTGCAAAACCCTTGTTTAGACTTTAAACCCAAGATTATAACCAAGAAAACCCTAGTTTCCAAAGCAAAACCCTAATCTTTATTTATTGCTTCAACACTTGAAAATGGTTAGCCAATGCTTAGAAACATCTTAGAATGTCTTAAGAATGATGTATGTAGATGTGTATAGGTGGTAGAAAATTTGATATGGATTTGGTACAAAGGGGTGTTTGAGCCGTGGGTTGGCTAGAGCACAAAGGGATGGTTTGTTGAGTTTTTAGCTAAGTGTTTTACTTGTATGTTTTTCCTATCTCTAGTATACATGTATATATGGTAAGTCCTTGGTCAAAAAAGTATGCAATAATATTCAAGGAACATATGGAGGGTCTTAAGGAAGCTTGTTTGTGGTCTTTGGTCAAGGAAGCATGAAATGGCTATGTTTAATGGTGTTGGAAGTATAAGACCATGTTGGTGCATTTTGTGTGCTCTTTGTCTCCTTTTGTTGATGTATGCCGTGGGATAGGAAGGGGAGAGGGATTCTAGAAGTCTTTTGATAATTAACATATTGTCTAGTGAATTTTATGCAAGTTTCTAGTTATAGCTTTTAAATAAAAAGGTATTTACTTGAAGGTATTCATGAAATGTTTTATTTTCTTATGAACAAAGTGAAAGTAATATTAACTTGGGTAACATTTAATAAAACTTTGAGTGTTGGGAACAATCGTAGGTATTTGTTGAAGTGTAGAAATATTTTTGAGGTTCCGGGTATGCTTAAACGTACTTTATCGCGAAACGTATACACTTTATGTATCCGATAAAAAAATAAAACGAACAAGGGCCATAATTATTCTCAAAATAATTATTTAATACTTGATTGATGTAAACATTTAATCATTTGACGCCCATTTACATTGAACGCTAATTTTTAACGTACGCGATTTAACTTAACGTTTACAATTAAAAACAAACGCGTACCATACAAAAGGTACATAGCGGATTTATTAATGACGTCAATGACCCTAAAACATGGGGTGTTATAGTCTTCCCCTGTTAGATGAGCCTTGTCCTCAAGGCTTACTGCGCGACACTTTAAGACGGTGCGGCCTTTGCAAAGAGATGCGGGTATTTCTTCTTGAATTGGTCTTCACGTTCCCACGTGAACTCAGGACCTCTCTTAGAGTTCCATTGAACCTTTACTAATGGGATCCGGCTTTGCTTCAACCGCTTAACTTCACGTCCCACTAGTTCTACTGGTTCCTCAACAAAATGAAGCTTGTCATCAAGATGAAGTCCATCCAACAGAATAGCTAATGGTTCGTCGGCATGACACTTTTTTAGGTTGGACACATGGAATGTATTATGAACTCTGCTCAGCTCTTCGGGAAGCTCAAGCTTGTAAGCAACCTCTCAAACCTTTTCTAATACCTTGAAAGGTCCAACATACCTGGGGTTTAACTTCCCTCGTTTGCTAAAACGTACGACCCCTTTCCAAGGTGAAACTTTAAGCATAACTTTATCCCCGACTTGGAATTCCATTGGTTTAGGCTTTAGGTCGGCGTAACTCTTCTGTCGATCACGAGCGGCTTGCATCCTTTGCTTGATCTGGATGATTTTCTTAGTGGTCTCTTGAATTAGATCTGGACCAAGGATTTGAGCTTCTCTAACTTCGGTCCAACAAACAGGTGAACGACACTTTCGACCATAAAGTGCTTCGAATGGTGCGGCCTTGATGCTAGCTTGATAGCTATTGTTGTATGAAAACATGACAAATGGAAAATGGTTAACCCAACCCTTTCCAAAATCGATCGCACAAGCACACAGCATATCCTCGAGAGTTTGAATGGTCCTCTCGCTTTGCCCGTCTATTTGTGGATGGTACGCAGTACTCATATCCAACTTAGTGCCCAAAGCGTTCTGAAGTGACCTCCAAAAATTGGATGCGAATCTCGGGTCACGATCACAAATGGTTGAGACAGGTATTCCATGTCTCGTGACCACCTCCTTTAGGTACATTCTTGCAAGTTTATCCAAAGGATC